>JAFBJT010108092.1:59705-76877 GCA_016785325.1 Chascanopsetta lugubris | reverse complement strand
ATATGTCCAATGTAGGGGTGTCAAACATACGGCCCATGGGCCCAAACTGTCCCGGCACAGGGGCACAATCCGGCCGGCGACATAAAAACTGCAAAAATGACCCAAATATTTTTAAAAAAAAGATAAACTCATTCAAAGTGAACATTTACGCTCTCGACGAAGGGAAACATTTTGGGCTGTTGCTAGGTTACCGTGCTACGGTTTGACTGGTCCCGCCCACTTCACCACATCGGGGCTGTGCTGACGGAACCCTGATGATCTGTGATTATTCCTCTTCGTCTCCCCCGGCGGAGCCGGGTCACAACACGGAGCGACGTCTCGCGTGGTGGGCGTGTCTCGCTCTTTTCCCACAGACTCACTTTGGCATCAGAAGTCACAGAGTGGTCCATTGTGTGAGAAGTTCCCCTGCGCTGTGAACGGCGGTGGTTTAGAGGTGGACGTGTTGCTGTGCGTGTGACACACAGTTTCCCTGTGAGGAGGGAAGTGATGGACAGGAAGTGTTGACACATCTTTCCTCTGTTTGCTTCCCCCTGCGCTCGCTCAACTGCCTGACATGAAAGAGAAATGAATCCACAAGAAACACTCTGCAGGGATTTCATCAGTTGAGCGTGAAGTATTAAAAATCATATATATATATAGAGAGAGAGAGAGATCTATGTGTGTGTGTATGTCGTATGCTTTCTATGGAGAAGTAAGAGTGAAACTGATATTAGTCAATAACAACCAGGGATCATCAACAAGCTGATCTGACATGTATGTAAACAAATCCAGGTCGATGGGAATTGCTCATCGAAATAGTTGCATGCAGATGGTGTGTGGCAAAATGTTGTTTTTGAATTAAAGGTTAAACGCTTAAAAACATGGCAGCCTCCATGGAGAGGACCTAGAAATGTCAAGGGCTCACTGACATGTCACGATGAATTGTTGTAATGACTCCATTTCCGCCCATAGAAAAGAAGCACTGGACCTTTAAACCCAATTTTTTATTTTTTTTTTGGTAATGTGAGTTCAAAATGAAATCTTCCATGACAACTGGCTGTGATCTGGGCCGAGAGGCTGAGGCGCATGACCGCAAGGCAAGTCTGACCTGGATCAACATGCTGACACGGACTTAAATAGACCAGAGGGTGACGGACGGATGATGAAGGATAAAAACAAGCCACTTCTCATTAGGAAATATCAACATTTACATGAGCGTTACCCCCGACGGGCTTTAACCACACAGCTCCATCATTCCTGCCTGGGAGCAGCAGCAGCAGCAGCAGCAGCAGCAGCAGCAGCAGCAGCCACATCCGTTGATTTGCATCATGGGTGAATTAAAGCTCCATCATGTTTATCATCAGGTGTCGCGCTGAGCCACTGGAGATTTGCCAAAGGGCTCTGCTGCTGATTCAGTACCACAGCGGTGGTGTGTGTGTGTGTGTGTGTGTGTGTGTGTGTGTGTGTGTGAGAGATGCCAGAGGCGGCAGCCCTCCTCCCCACCCCTGCCAGTGACTTCAAATTCCCCCCCCTCCATGCTTGACGACTGATGAGTAGCGTGACCACAGGCCTCATTGTGGGACATGTATCACTGCGGGACTGTGTGGTGCCGGCGGTTCAACTCCTGGCCCCGGACTCAACCCCGTGACTCCTGCAGCACCAACCCAGGTGAAGGTCACGCGCTGTTTACGTCGCTTCTTCTCTGGAAACAGCTGCGTTTGACCTCTGATAGCATCGTGTCAACAAGTCACAGAGACAGAGACCTGTCAAACTGTCCTCTATGCTTCAGGTGTCCAACAGGCTACATGGGCAGCAACCAGGTCTCAGGACCAGAGTCCCAGAGTGCTGGTTTGAGTCCCGGTGCCGGAGGTGGTGTTGCTGTCCAGAGGTGGTGCCGGTCCTCTGGACCCGGAGGGAGCGGCGGCCCCCTTGTTGCAGGCGCCGTCCTCCAGATGAAAGGCCAAACCAAAGTCCCGGCTGTCTGCCGTCGTAAAAGATCTAATGACATCATCAGCAAAGAGTCGGGGATTGTCTGCCGGTGTCAGGGTCAAATCCCCCGACAGGGCATTTAATCATCCCATCACCAAAACAAAAGATTTCAGCGGCGTGTTCCTTCCCGCTGCATCGGCCTCTAGCGTTTCCTTTCTCTTACACAAGTGAAGGCCGCTCTCCCAGGAGTTGGGCCTCCTTTGATCACTGAACGGAACAACCACCGGGAGTGACAGAGTGCTGCCTCGCACCACGGTTACTCAATGACTTGACACGTCGCTGGCCCTCCTCGCTCCATGTCGGCCATTAACCACCTCAGTGACGGACTTCATGAATGTTTGATGTCAAACCCGGTTCCTCTTGGAAGCAGCGACAGCAGACGTTTGGTTTGGCCTGGTCAGGAGCGCACCCACTCTCCCGGGCAAGGACGGGTGGGGGGGGGTGGGGGGGTGGGTTTCAAGCCCGGACCATGGAGCCAGCTGTGAGGCAGGCAGGGGACGAAACAAAGCGCGGCACTGTCCCCCCCCCCACCCCCCCCCCCCACCCACCTACCTCCGCCCCTTCCATTCGAGGTTGGGACAAACTGTCTCTTCAAAAGACACCAAAGAAAGGTTCTGCTGAGGGTTCCTGTTACAATGGAGTCTTTAGAAGGGGGAGGAGAGGAAATGTAAAAGTACGGTCACTCGTCTCGGCGGGGGGTCGGACACTGATAAGAAGAAGTGTGGTCTTCGCGGCGAGAGGAGGTCCGGCTTCTGAAACGGAGCCTGCACGTTGCTTTTAAAAACTGATTCTTTCATTCAATCTGCTGATGGACAATCGTTGACCCGTCTTTACCCAACGAGTCAACAACTCTTTATCTCTGCAGCCAGTCTTCCTGTCCCTGACCCTCCACCCTGCGCGAGGCTGTCCCACTCCAGCACCAGTTCCTCCATCCACAGTGGGCTGGTATGTAAGAGAGGAAGAGAGGAAGGACATAACCAAAATACAGAAGTTGAGATCCGTGAACTCTGATTGTTGAGTTTCACCAAGCAGAACATTTTTACATGTGTGGGCGAAGAACTTCAGAGGAAGGCGAGCGGGAGGGAGTGGCAGCTTCACCAAGCTCCTCCTCCTGGAAGTCCAGCTCTATCAATAATTTTTGGGTGACTTGCCAGGTTTGTTCTGGGCCACAGTTTGTTGGTTCAGTCCCGTTCCACACATCTTCTTTGTCCCGTGGACGGCACAATTTCCGAGAATGTCTTGGCTCTACCCCAGGAATGGCATCTCCACTGCCTTTCGCGGGGGTGGGACAGGGGACACGAACAGCATGAGGGGGAAAGGAGAGTCTATTTCAGGGTGAGCAGAGGCTCATTTCCCCCTCCGCACCCCCCCTCCCCCCCACCCACCCACCCACCCCCGGGCTGGGTGCGGTCCTCCGGCTCATTGTCCAGACCAGGGTGGTGAACCTTGAGAATGGAGAGGGAAATGCGACGTGGTATTGTGGAGTCTCCGTCCACGGCGCCCCCTGGAGACCCAGCAGGCCCACCACCCACCCACCATCACACACACGCAGGGTTCAGGTTCCAGCCCTGACCTGGGCCACAGTGGCGTTGGCCGTGCCGCCGCCACAGAGCCGCCGTTGTTCGAACTGACGTCACCGAGACATTTTTGTGGACGAGAGGGCGAAAGTCTTCTCCGATCAATGGAGGAACGAGTCTTGTTGATGTGAGACGACCGTGTCCCCTCTTCAGTCCTGGAGTGTATGAGCTTGTCTATGTACCAACGGGCTGGTACCAGGTCACCCCCCCGGGGGGCCTCGAAACTGACCATGTAATCACACCGTCTGCGAGACAACCCCCCCCCCCCCCCCCCCCCCCCCCCCCCCCCCCACCTCTGCTGTTTCTCCTCATTTCCTGTCATCTCTGCACCATCTGCACAGTAATAAAGAGAAATATGCCCCTGAAAATATTTTCTATAAAACCTTGAATCCCGAAAAATATCCCTGATACTCACAGATTGTGTGTTTACCCTGTGGAGCGAAGCAGAGAAACAGTGGGCATGATAATAATAATCATGACGATAATAATAAAAAAGAGGGTGGACATGTGGTGAACGGAAAAACCTCAGTGCAAGTTGCTTTATTCTCATTAAGGCTAATTGGCAGTGACTTATTGCCATTTCCCTGTGGGTTTTCCTTGTTTATCTTTTATTGACTTTTTGGATGATTCCCCATTTTATGGCAAATTTCCTTTGGCTGAGATACAACTACTTTCCTTGAGCGTCACTGAGACTAGTCTTATCTTAGGCCATGTTTAATGCGAGTACTGTTGCAGGAGTTTCCCTCTGATTCCCGCCCTGAAGACACACAACAACATCGAGCCTGTATGAAAGGAGCATGAGTGTGGAAGCGCCTACGTATGTGTGTGTGTGTGTGTGTGTGTTTGTGTGTGTGTGAAGAGGCCAAATCAGCCCGATATAGAGTAGATACCAGAGTGAAAAGATGTTGGAAGGTCAAAGTTGAACTTCAAATTTCACGCAAAAACGTCAATAAAATGATTCCCCCTTCCCCGGAACACAGATCCCTTCACATCACATTGGACAATGTTGGGTTCGGACTCTAATTGTCAATAATTAACTGAACTGTTGAGTAACTTCTAGTGTTTGAACAGTGATGCAAGAATCTCACAGGGGAGATTCGTTTTCTCTGGCCCAGTCCTTCTGCACTCGTATGTGCTCGGCCCATGAATGAGTGAAACACCTCTCCGTTCACAGATCTGTGCATTAGAACTCGACGACGGCCTCGACACCTCCACCCTCCTCTTGTCCTTCGGGCATTTCCCCCTGAATCATCAACAAAGAGCAGGGAAGGCTGTCTCCCCAACGTTCTCTTTAACGTCGAGCGCGAACGAACGGAAATCACCCCAACGGATGCGAGAGAGCAAATCTCGAATTTGATCCGCGTCAGACAAACGCTCTGACACGCACGCCATGACCCAAACGCAGTGGCAACAATACCTGGCTTTGTCCAAACGGTTTCAATGACAACCAGTGAACTATCAGCTGGGGATAGTGTTTACTTTGAACCATGACTCAGAGTCTGTTACTGGAATAACAACGACTATTAGACCCCTGTCTGTATTTGACCACACGGTTTCCAAACTGTTGCGTCTTAGATGCAGTTTATCGAGCCCTATCGTTTAAGACACTGGACATAAGCGAGAGGTGAAGGGAGGAGGAGGCCTGAGACGTCAGGGTGGGGGTGGTGGGGGTGATGGGGAGGGTCTCCCCCCCCCCCCCCCCCCCCCAACAACAATGACAGGAAACCAGCACAAATGTCCTGGGGTCCGAACACAGGCCCGAGACTCCCGCAGACACAGCGGCCGCCGCCAGAGACACGCCCCTGACCATCCTGGCTGGAATAGCTGGCGTGGGTGTGGTCGTCTCCGCCGCCAGAACACGACAAATAATCCCTGACGCTCATTCTATTAACAGAAAGTCTCGTTCCCAAGGCCCCACCCCCCCTTCCCCCTTCCCCCCCCGAGGCGGGACATCGGATATCAGTGAATGCAGCGTTTGATAATAGTGGGTTGTGAAACCCTCTAAAAAAAAAAATAACTGGGGTCCGGCGGAGCGAGATGCAACAGAGAGCAGATAAGGACGTCACATGGGCTCCACGTTGCGCCGTAAATCACAGAGAAACATTCAGCGCGTCCTGCGGCGGTTTTGTCCCGAGTGGGGGAACAACGTTTGACTGTGAGCATGAAAACACACGGTGACGCTCAGGGTTTGCTCCAGGCCTCAGATACAAACACTCAGTATGTTGTCGTGACGCCAGAGAAAAGAAAATCGTTGTCTCGTCGTCTTATTTTTAGAAACCACTACAAAGACAGGGAGTGTGGCCCCCCCCCCCCCCCGCCCCTCCCTGGATTGAAGGTGCCCACTTTTCCCCGGCAGAAAAAAAAGTTTTTAGTATTTCATGTCTATAAAGATGATGCAGCGTTCAGGGCGTCACCCATAGGTTTCTGCAGAGTGCCCGTGAGGCTCGTAGTGGGCGGGGCCACTCAACGCCTGACTCCTCCTACTTCCGGGTTCAACCAAAAACGGGGGTAGAGCTGGAGTGGCCCCTCGGCGCCGTGGCAGCATCCACACAACCTGCCAGGTCGGCGCAGGTGTGGCTCAAGAGGCCACGCCCCTTCTGATTCCATTTCAACATGGGAGTCTACGGGGAGCGACTTGCTTTCGGAGCCAGCCTTTCGTTGCTTTCGTCCTGGCTTTGACGCAGAGGTCGAAACGCGTGAGCAGCAAATGCTAGCATGCTATCGACGTTGATAACTCTTTTACCGAAAGAGTTCTTCATCTGTGCACAAACACAACGCACATAATTCAAGACTCAGGTTCGAGCTAACCGTAGCTAGCTTTATTGTTTCGTCTGTGATGTCAGACGTCAACAGCAAAGAGGTCAAATATACCGTCGCCATCTGTCGGAGCAAAGCTGGAGGTTCTTCGGTCAACAAATCTTTTCCTCTCCTGTATTTGTACAGTCGTGGCTACGACCATAAAACCCTGTTCAAAGAGCGAGGACACGCACGCTCTCAGCATGTCCTGTGATTTGTTCGGGGATCACTCTTCTGTCCCACACTCTGGGTGAATACACTCCGAGGCCCGAGCTCTTTAATAACAAGCTTTGATACGAGAGTGAAGATTAGAGGAGAGAAAGTACAAGCAGCACAGAGTGAGGTTGCCCTCTTGTCTGTTTTCAAATCCAGACCAGTGAATTCTAAAATAACACACACACACACACACACACACACACACACTCTTGGAGAGACTTGCCCACGCTCGAGATCCCATCCAGCCACAGTCAATTTCATCTGACACAAGCTCCGCCTCTCCTGTAATTAGCGTTTAAAGACTGAGGCTTATGTAAGACAGGCAGCCGGCTGCAGACACAGGGGAAGGAAGAGTCCCTAACACTTTTCTATCTCACTCTTACACACACACACACACACACATTCACTGTGAGTGAATCAGTGTGATGATGACTAATACATATTATAATAATACTTAGAATAAAAATTCAAATCGGAATGTAAAAATGTGCCTTTTAGAAAATGACAAACCCTTCAACACAAACCTTTGATCAAATGCTTTTTATCAAACTTTTATTTTAAATGTTTAAATCTATATCTACTAAATGATCAGTGGTGAAGCCAAAGTATCACTGAAAATTAATTCAATTCTCATGTTGTAAATACAAATAATCTCTGAAATACTCAGAAGTAAAAGTAATAAACAAATCCTGAGAAATCCTAAAAAACAGAGAAAGAGAGAGAGAGAGAGAGAGGAGGAGGAGAGAGGNGAGAGAGAGAGAGAGAGAGGGAGAGAGAGAGAGAGAGAGAGAGAGAGAGAGAGAGAGAGAGTGCTGCCACTTTCACAGCCTGATTCACCAAACGACCTTTGGAACCGATGACGTGTGTTTGTGTGTTTTGCTTTAACTCTGTCTGACGGCGCTCGTTCGCTCGTTCGCTCGTTCGCTCGTGCGCTCGCTCTTATTTTCTGAACTCCATGTTTTGACCTTCATCGCTGCTCATCCATTTGTCACACCTCCTCTGCATGTTCTCACTTTCGCCTACCTCCATCCTCACACTTGCATTAACTCCACTTGGATCGCACACGCGCACACTCACACACAAACACACACACACACACCAACATGCACACAACATCAGTGTAACCATGGCGACACTGAGCGAGGCTCCTTGGTTTCCGGAAAAGGGGCGTCGCTCTTCGAACCCTCTTTTGTGTGGCTTCAAAGACGAGGCCAGACGGGCCGAGTGCAGACGTCAGTGTGACTGCTAAACTAACACTGTGTGTGAGTGTGTGTGTGTGTGTGTGTGTGTGTGTGTGTGTGTGAGTGTGTGTGTGTGAGTGTTCTTGTACTTCATTTTTCTCTCTTTTAAAAAATATTCCAAAACAATGACGTGCTGACGTTTTAATGAATTTCTAATCACCTAAAAGTTGTATTTTTCTCGATTACCCTTCAATGAGCCCGTCGATGTGTATTTACATGAGGAGCGGCTCCTCTCTGCGGGGGCCGCCATGTTTTTACAGTAGCCCCGAGTGGACACACTAAACATCTTTGGAGTTTTAATGACAACTGAAGTCGACCACAGGTTCTCCTTCATGTTCAGAAGGGAGAGGTGATGGACACAACGTGCAACTTCACCTGTAGAGGTCACCGAATCTTACACACTGCAGCTTTAAGATGTGTTGTTAGGGTGAAGGTGAAGGTTAGTGTTGGGGTAAAGGGGCAATGGAAGGCAACGAGTGTCCTCGCGAAGACAGAAGTTCAGGGATGTATATGTGTGTGTTCCAAGGCTGTATACAAGAGTGTTTGTGCGGCGGGAGCACAGATTCGCGGGTGTGTGTGTGTGTGTGTGTGTGTGTGTGTGTGTGTGACCGGCCCAGGCCACAGGACTGGGGCACAGGAATGCCGGACAGGATGTAGGAAGAAAATTCCAGAAAGACTGGAGTCAACACACAACACACCCTGAGCTCTGTAACACGGAGACGCAGCAGACTCTCGGTGTCCGTCCCTCGAGTCCCACCGACACTCTCCCCCCGTCTCTAAGTCACTTCCCCGGCGTCTGCAGCCTCCGCTTTCCTCTCGCTGCACCTTGAAACGGCTTCCTCTGGCCGCGAGTGTCGCATGCGTGCCGACGTGTCAAATGCTCGAAGCAGGTGAACGTGCTATTGTTTGTCTTCCCCGCGGGTTGCGTGCCAGCGCGAATCGTCCCGCTCGCCCTCCCACCTGCGGAGCATCGAGGGTAAACACGGGAACAAAGGCCGAGCAGACAAACGGCGCGACGCGGACCCGGCCGGGCACCGGAGTCTAGTCGTGCTCTGGTGCGGGGGGGAAAAAAAAAAGAAGGTCTTTTTTTAAACGGCAGAGACGGTAAACTCCCCCGAGGCCGAGCTGCGGATACGTGAACGTTGTTATTATAGACGGGGGGAAAAAAAGAAAAAGCAGCGGGTGTCTGTGTTTGTCAGAATGTGACTCGCTGTAATGACAGTGTGACGCTTCAGATGTGGAGATTTATGCTTCAGCCCCGAATGTCTGGGTTCGAACGTGTGACGTCAGCGTGGGGCTGAGCTGAGGGCAGACGTTCCCTCTGGCTTCTCATGCGAACGTGACTATGGTCTGGAGCGGAATGGAAACGTCGGCACCGAACGTATGACTGAGTATGAAGACGGACGTAGTGTTTCGAGTGCTTCTGAGGCTCGCGGTCATCTTGCCGATGCTTAGCTCCGCCCACTTCCGGGTTCATCCGAAAATGGAAAAAAGAGGCGGAGCGGCACGGGTGGAGGCCCCGCCCCTTCATCTTGCGCAACTTCAAACCTTGATGGAAGTGAGCGAAGTCGTCACGGGAACACAACATGTTTGATTCACCTCTAAAGTTGAACCGTTTGAACATGGGAGTCTATGGGGACTGACTCGCTTTGGGAGAGAGCCTCTAGTGGCCACCCTGTGAACTGCAGGTTCTTCCCCTTCTGTGTTGGGACTCCTCTGCCTCTGGCTGCAGATCAGATGCAATGGCTCACATTCTAGGTGTCATTCTTCTGACTTCCATGCGGACGTGACTATCGCCCGGAAGGTAAACATTGCAACTGAAGCTCCACGTCTTGTTGTGGACCGACGGACGAGACGTGGACGGGATGAACGGCCCCTGTCCACCTCCACCGCCTCACTCCAACCTACACTAACGTACCAGGGAGGAGGGTGTGGGGGTGGGGTGGGGGCATGGGGTGTGTATGTATGGGGGGGGGGGGTGTCGGCCATGGACAGAAACAGCCTTGGGGGTAAACATCCTGGATGCAGCAGCGAGAGGCACAGATGTTCCGGACTGGAGAGACCCTCCACTGCTCAAGTGCTTTCTAATGAACCACGGTGCTGCTGAGCTCAAAGCTTACACACACACACACACACACACACACACACACACAGCAACAAGTGGGCGCTGTGGAGTGAGGACACTGTGCCCATAATGTTTTACAGACAAAGATCAAAGGTTTGTTTTTTTAAATGTCATTTTGTGGGTCGTACTGAGGGAAGATTTTTCTAAAAGTGAGACGAAACTACTTCCTGTTGTTTGATGTGGCGCGACGAGCGATGTCAGATATTTACTTCGGTTTGGGTTTTTTTTTTTCTGCAGAGTCACTGTCGCCGACTTTAACTGTAACTCCGCGGAATCGCTGACGTCATGCTTTTGACCAAATGTTTGCTGAGATCGAGCAAAAGGAAAACAATAACAAAAACAAAGCTATCAGACGAACTTCATTCAAAATCCTTCACATTGTACCTTTAAATAAGTAAACATAATAGGTTGATGGGCTAATTTGCTGGGGGGGGGTCACTGTTGCCTGACCCTGCCTGGCCTCAGCCTGGCATCGTGTGGGCGCAGCAGCGTCCGCTGTGCCCCCTGGCACAGAGGAACCTATTCTGTGCAGAGGAAACACCTCAGAGCAGAATGCACTTGGAGGCACAGCTGCTAGTGAAAGGTCTTATTGTGAAGGAGTGAGAGGAGTGAGTGAGTGAGTGAGTGAGTGAGTGAGTGTGGAGGGGGGAGAGCAGGGGTAGGGCTGAGGGGGCTGTTTTAGATCGATCAATATGTAAATGAATTGAAATAAAACAATAGAATCGAGATACAGTACGATTTTTTTTTTAATCATCTAAATTTTTTATTTGTGTTTTTCATTGTGCGATGCTGTGGAACTGAATTCTAACTATTCTAATCGTTTTAGAGACAATTAGCGTTAGCGGGTGGCTACGGGCTAAAGCCCTGGATCTGATCAAATCCTGGATACGGCCCTGGAGGTCACGGTCTGTTTTCCTGTGTTTCCTGCAGCTCATCCAACCCTCACCTAACCTTATCTTAACCTAAACTTATGTTAACCTAACCTTATCTTAACCTAACCTTATCTTAACCTAAACTTATGTTAACCTAACCTTATCTTAACCTAACCTTATCTTAACCTAAACTTATGTTAACCTAACCTTATCTTAACCTAACCTTATCTTAACCTAAACTTATGTTAACCTAACCTTATCTTAACCTAACCTTATCTTAACCTAAACTTATGTTAACCTAACCTTATCTTAACCTAACCTTATCTTAACCTAAACTTATGTTAACCTAACCTTATCTTAACCTAACCTTATCTTAACCTAAACTTATGTTAACCTAACCTTATCTTAACCTAACCTTATCTTAACCTAAACTTATGTTAACCTAACCTTATCTTAACCTAACCTTATCTTAACCTAAACTTATGTTAACCTAACCTTATCTTAACCTAACCTTATCTTAACCTAAACTTATGTTAACCTAACCTTATCTTAACCTAACCTTATCTTAACCTAAACTTATGTTAACCTAACCTTATCTTAACCTAACCTTATCTTAACCTAAACTTATGTTAACCTAACCTTATCTTAACCTAACCTTATCTTAACCTAAACTTATGTTAACCTAACCTTATCTTAACCTAACCTTATCTTAACCTAAACTTATGTTAACCTAACCTTATCTTAACCTAACCTTATCTTAACCTAAACTTATGTTAACCTAACCTTATCTTAACCTAACCTTATCTTAACCTAAACTTATGTTAACCTAACCTTATCTTAACCTAACCTTATCTTAACCTAAACTTATGTTAACCTAACCTTATCTTAACCTAACCTTATCTTAACCTAAACTTATGTTAACCTAACCTTATCTTAACCTAACCTTATCTTAACCTAAACTTATGTTAACCTAACCTTATCTTAACCTAACCTTATCTTAACCTAAACTTATGTTAACCTAACCTTATCTTAACCTAACCTTATCTTAACCTAAACTTATGTTAACCTAACCTTATCTTAACCTAACCTTATCTTAACCTAAACTTATGTTAACCTAACCTTATCTTAACCTAACCTTATCTTAACCTAAACTTATGTTAACCTAACCTTATCTTAACCTAACCTTATCTTAACCTAAACTTATGTTAACCTAACCTTATCTTAACCTAACCTTATCTTAACCTAAACTTATGTTAACCTAACCTTATCTTAACCTAACCTTATCTTAACCTAAACTTATGTTAACCTAACCTTATCTTAACCTAACCTTATCTTAACCTAAACTTATGTTAACCTAACCTTATCTTAACCTAACCTTATCTTAACCTAAACTTATGTTAACCTAACCTTATCTTAACCTAACCTTATCTTAACCTAAACTTATGTTAACCTAACCTTATCTTAACCTAACCTTATCTTAACCTAAACTTATGTTAACCTAACCTTATCTTAACCTAACCTTATCTTAACCTAAACTTATGTTAACCTAACCTTATCTTAACCTAACCTTATCTTAACCTAAACTTATGTTAACCTAACCTTATCTTAACCTAACCTTATCTTAACCTAAACTTATGTTAACCTAACCTTATCTTAACCTAACCTTATCTTAACCTAAACTTATGTTAACCTAACCTTATCTTAACCTAACCTTATCTTAACCTAAACTTATGTTAACCTAACCTTATCTTAACCTAACCTTATCTTAACCTAAACTTATGTTAACCTAACCTTATCTTAACCTAACCTTATCTTAACCTAAACTTATGTTAACCTAACCTTATCTTAACCTAACCTTATCTTAACCTAAACTTATGTTAACCTAACCTTATCTTAACCTAACCTTATCTTAACCTAAACTTATGTTAACCTAACCTTATCTTAACCTAACCTTATCTTAACCTAAACTTATGTTAACCTAACCTTATCTTAACCTAACCTTATCTTAACCTAAACTTATGTTAACCTAACCTTATCTTAACCTAACCTTATCTTAACCTAAACTTATGTTAACCTAACCTTATCTTAACCTAACCTTATCTTAACCTAAACTTATGTTAACCTAACCTTATCTTAACCTAACCTTATCTTAACCTAAACTTATGTTAACCTAACCTTATCTTAACCTAACCTTATCTTAACCTAAACTTATGTTAACCTAACCTTATCTTAACCTAACCTTATCTTAACCTAAACTTATGTTAACCTAACCTTATCTTAACCTAACCTTATCTTAACCTAAACTTATGTTAACCTAACCTTATCTTAACCTAACCTTATCTTAACCTAAACTTATGTTAACCTAACCTTATCTTAACCTAACCTTATCTTAACCTAAACTTATGTTAACCTAACCTTATCTTAACCTAACCTTATCTTAACCTAAACTTATGTTAACCTAACCTTATCTTAACCTAACCTTATCTTAACCTAAACTTATGTTAACCTAACCTTATCTTAACCTAACCTTATCTTAACCTAAACTTATGTTAACCTAACCTTATCTTAACCTAACCTTATCTTAACCTAAACTTATGTTAACCTAACCTTATCTTAACCTAACCTTATCTTAACCTAAACTTATGTTAACCTAACCTTATCTTAACCTAACCTTATCTTAACCTAAACTTATGTTAACCTAACCTTATCTTAACCTAACCTTATCTTAACCTAAACTTATGTTAACCTAACCTTATCTTAACCTAACCTTATCTTAACCTAAACTTATGTTAACCTAACCTTATCTTAACCTAACCTTATCTTAACCTAAACTTATGTTAACCTAACCTTATCTTAACCTAACCTTATCTTAACCTAAACTTATGTTAACCTAACCTTATCTTAACCTAACCTTATCTTAACCTAAACTTATGTTAACCTAACCTTATCTTAACCTAACCTTATCTTAACCTAAACTTATGTTAACCTAACCTTATCTTAACCTAACCTTATCTTAACCTAAACTTATGTTAACCTAACCTTATCTTAACCTAACCTTATCTTAACCTAAACTTATGTTAACCTAACCTTATCTTAACCTAACCTTATCTTAACCTAAACTTATGTTAACCTAACCTTATCTTAACCTAACCTTATCTTAACCTAAACTTATGTTAACCTAACCTTATCTTAACCTAACCTTATCTTAACCTAAACTTATGTTAACCTAACCTTATCTTAACCTAACCTTATCTTAACCTAAACTTATGTTAACCTAACCTTATCTTAACCTAACCTTATCTTAACCTAAACTTATGTTAACCTAACCTTATCTTAACCTAACCTTATCTTAACCTAAACTTATGTTAACCTAACCTTATCTTAACCTAACCTTATCTTAACCTAAACTTATGTTAACCTAACCTTATCTTAACCTAACCTTATCTTAACCTAAACTTATGTTAACCTAACCTTATCTTAACCTAACCTTATCTTAACCTAAACTTATGTTAACCTAACCTTATCTTAACCTAACCTTATCTTAACCTAAACTTATGTTAACCTAACCTTATCTTAACCTAACCTTATCTTAACCTAAACTTATGTTAACCTAACCTTATCTTAACCTAACCTTATCTTAACCTAAACTTATGTTAACCTAACCTTATCTTAACCTAACCTTATCTTAACCTAAACTTATGTTAACCTAACCTTATCTTAACCTAACCTTATCTTAACCTAAACTTATGTTAACCTAACCTTATCTTAACCTAACCTTATCTTAACCTAAACTTATGTTAACCTAACCTTATCTTAACCTAACCTTATCTTAACCTAAACTTATGTTAACCTAACCTTATCTTAACCTAACCTTATCTTAACCTAAACTTATGTAGCACGCACACGCACGCACACACACACACACACACACACACACACACACACACACACACACACACTCACACACACACACACGCTCACACGCACACACACACACACACACACGCACACACGCTGTTTGCCTCAGTGTTGAGGCCTGAACCTCTCGTCCTCCTGTGAGGCTGAAATGTTACATTCTGTATCTGCTCCTGGTTTGTGTGTGTGTGTGTGTGTGTGTGTGTGTGTGTGTGTGTGTGTGTGTGTGTGTGTGTGTGTGTGTGTGTGTGTGTGTGTGTGTTAGGATCCTGTCTTTGTAATAGCAGCGAGTCTTTTTAAATCCCATGAGGTTCATCATTCCTGTGATCCACCTCCCTCCGTGTTGGTGCCAGTGCTAAACATACTGTGGCGTGTGAGCAGCTATTTATAGCTTTGGTGTGTGTGTGTGTGTGTGTGTGTGTGTGTGTGTGTGTGTGTGTGTGTGTGTGTGTAATCTGTCTCCATATACATTGGTGTTTATGTAAATGGAGTTTCCTCTGGTTCTCACTGTGATGAATAGAATTCTTCTGTCCTCTGAACCTGTGACTTTGTCCTCAGAGATTCATCATGTTTTCTCCTCAATGTCTTTCTGCAGGTTCTGGTTCTGCAGCTGCAGGTTCTGGTTCTGCAGCTGCAGGTACTGTGGGTTCTGGTTCTGCAGCTGCAGGTTCTGGTGGTTCTGTTTGTGCAGCTGCAGGTTCTGGAGGTTCTGGTTCTGCAGCTGCCGGTTCTGTTTGTGCAGCTGGAGGTTCTGAAGGTTCTGTTTGTGCAGCTGGAGGTTCTGGAGGTTCTGTTTGTGCAGCTGGAGGTACTATGGGTTCTGTTTGTGCAGCTGGAGGTTCTGAAGGTTCTGTTTCTGCAGCTGGAGGTAGTGTGGGTTCTGGTTCTACAGCTGCAGGTACTGTGGGTTCTGGTTCTGCAGCTGGAGGTTCTGGTGGTTCTGTTTGTGCAGCTGCAGGTTCTGGAGGTTCTGTTTGTGCAGCTGCAGTTTCTGGAGGTTCTGGTTCTGCAGCTGGAGGTACTGTGGGTTCTGTTTGTGCAGCTGGAGGTACTGTGGGTTCTGTTTGTGCAGCTGGAGGTTCTGAAGGTTCTGTTTCTGCAGCTGGAGGTTCTGAAGGTTCTGTTTGTGCAGCTGGAGGTACTGTGGGTTCTGGTTCTGCAGCTGGAGGTTCTGAAGGTTCTGTTTCTGCAGCTGGAGTTTCTGAAGGTTCTGTTTCTGCAGCTGGAGGTACTGCGGGTTCTGGTTCTGCAGCTGGAGGTTCTAGTGGTTCTGTTTGTGCAGCTGCAGGTTCTGAAGGTTCTGTTTGTGCAGCTGGAGGTACTGTGGGTTCTGGTTCTGCAGCTGCAGGTTCTGAAGGTTCTGTTTGTGCAGCTGGAGGTTCTGGAGGTTCTGTTTGTGCAGCTGGAGGTTCTGGTGGTTCTGTTTGTGCAGCTGGAGGTTCTGGAGGTTCTGTTTGTGCAGCTGGAGGTACTGTGGGTTCTGGTTCTGCAGCTGGAGGTTCTGGTGGTTCTGTTTGTGCAGCTGCAGGTTCTGGTGGTTCTGTTTGTGCAGCTGGAGGTTCTGGTGGTTCTGGTTCTGCAGCTGCAGGTTCTGGAGGTTCTGTTTGTGCAGCTGCAGGTTCTGGAGGTTCTGGTTCTGCAGCTGGAGGAACTCTTTTCTATATTCTGTTTCCTGTTTCCTGTCCTGTGATGTGATGGGATAAAGGAGATGTTGGTGCAGACTCACCTTCAGAACATTCCCGTGGTGGTCCTGCGCAGAAGATAAGGTTCTAAACTCGGACCCAGGTTGTGTTTGTTTCAGCGTTTGAAAAAGCAGCTGTGAAGAGAAGTCTTTGATTCCAAAGAGGACAGGTCTTTGTTTTCTGCTCATTGGGTCATGAGGTCCAGGATGGAACGAGGCTGGTGGACAGAGGAGCATCCGTCAGCGATGCTGAAAGTCAGGACAAAGACACCGTGACCTCGAGGACAGTGGACACACACTGGGACCCTGTGGACGGAGACATCATCAGTCTGTGCGTCTCCTCAAATCAATCCTCATCCCGGAGCTGTTGAACTCAACAGTTTGTATTATGTTATGTTTGTGCCATATTTTTATTTTGGATTCCATCGACATGATTTTACTAAAGTCATCAAATGGAAATATAGGTTTGTATCAACGTTCGTCTTTGTAAAAGGATAAAGAATAGAAACGACATTTTCCCTCCTCAGTTTTAACGTCTCCTCTGGTTTGTGCCGTCTTAGTTTTCAAAGAGATCTATTTTTGTCAGAGTACAAAGTGTGTGTGTGTGTGTGTGTGTGTGTGTGTCTGTGTGTGTGTGTGTGTGTGTATGTGTGTGTTGAACAGTATTACATTCAGATTGGATCACACCTGACATGTCTCCAGGTGTCCAGGAGGAGAAGGAGTGTCCGTCGTGTGATTGTGTTTGTGTGTTTGTGTGTTTGTGTGTTTATGTGTTTGTGTG
>JAFBJT010108092.1:6152-23856 GCA_016785325.1 Chascanopsetta lugubris | reverse complement strand
TCACTCACACACTCACAGACATGTACACACACACACACACACACACACACACACACACACACAGCGGAGGAGGAGATAGGGTTATCAACCCATTATAATGTTGGATAATCTGCACTGCGGGGCAGTTTGCTGGCAACTAGATTCTTCATGGGGAATTTGGCCTACATAAAAAAACCCACTGTGGCAGTCTGTGGAGACATGCTGCGTTTTATTGTTTCACCACAAAAGAGAAGATGCCCGTTTGTCAATAGGTGATCGTTCAAAGCCATTCAGAAATGTTGGGTGATGGAATAAAGAGGTGGAGAGGGAGAGAGCGAGGCGAAGGGAGAGGAAGTGAGTGGCTTTGAACGCTGATTGTTTGGCATTTGAACAAATAAGACAGATGGGGGAGAACGAGGTAGAGAGGATAAAAGAGAAAGTGGAAATAAAGTTGGAAAGTCTTCCGCAGTAATTGCAGAAGATGAACATAAATGTGTGGATGGAATACAGATACAGTCCTCAAATGTGACTATTATCTGGGGTTTTCTTCTTGTTGCTTTTCTTCTTTTATTGTGAAAAGGCTTCTATAGGACGAGTGGCCCCCGTTTGGCTAATCCATGAGAGCTATCCCACAAACAGTGATAGTATACGCATTATTCCTTTTTTTCTCTTTATCCACCATTTTATGATAATGAGAGTCTGCAACAGGTGTCTAGTCTTGACTTCGTAATTATACAACCCTTTAAAATGTTTGTTGAGTCATGTTTGCAAATATTAACCTCTGATGCAATGTTAGGTGTTGAGCTTTTTATTTTATTTTTTAATCTGCTTCCCTTGCTTTTGCATTTTTAATTTTTATACCCACAGAGAAATATTGTCGTCCGAACAGATCCGCAAAACCCAAGCGAAATGGCTGTAGTACATACTCCTGGTCAATGGGTGGCAGTGTGACTTCTCTGTCACTTTTTATTTACTTTTCTGTAAATAGGATTGGACCCTCTGGGGGGCTGGTGATTTTGGCCCGGGGGCTGTATGTTTGACCAGTCCTGAATAACGTCTACAGGATAAACATGAGACAATGTGCAGGGCAAAAGAACCGGATCGGCGTGATTTGATCAGCGAAGATGCATCAGGCACCCACCATCCCCTTGTTGTGCCCATTTCAAAACATGTTTAATTGGAGTGAAACAAAGGTCAGTTCATTTCCACTGATTAACTTTACAAGAGATGTAATGCATTTATTTATACTTTAACACAACGGGGGCAGAGTTCGTCTCATTTCTTAAGCGAGTTTCTCCATCATCCCGTGTCTCACATTAACACTCTCATCGTGAGTGCAGGGTGTTAGAGATTAAACAGCTTGAGTAGCTGTTAATGAGCACTGAGGTGTTTGTGTGATTCATTTGTGCGAAAGCATGATCATTGCACGTCAGTGGGGTCACCGTGGTTTATTTCAGGCATCCCGCCATGGTGTCTGCCGAAGGTCAGGACGCGCAGACGTAGGTGGAACTGACTCTGCAAGTGGCGATGTCGGGGGCCAGAGGCCGGACAGGAAGTGCAGGGCGCATACATGCTGAACCTGAACCTCGAATGTGCGGGTTATAAATCTGGGCCTGTAGCAGCGAGGCGTCGGAGGTGAGAGGAGATGAGATCAAGGTGAAGAGCTGGAGAGAGGAGGGTTGGATTAACATGGATCTGTTTTCAAAGGAAGTCTTTTAAGTTGCCTAATCAGTCAGATTACCATGATGAGGTCATCCATGAAAATAGATCAACCTGGTCCCTCCTCCTCCAGCTGCCACAGATCTACTTATTCTCTGAATATAATTAGCTTGGGCCAATTGTGTTAGGCTAACAAAGGTTCTTTGAATTATCGCACGCATGTTGATTGTGTCCTCCCTGTGGATTTGTTTAATTGTTTTGGCTTCATAAATTAGCAGCTTATGTGGAACTGTTTTATATATTAATGCAGGTTTAAAGTTATCAGCAGCACAATCACTCTGCAATTCAGTTAATTAAGTCTCGGGATTAGCAGCAGAACAAAGCAGGGAACTGTCCTGGGGACATTCTCGTTCTTATTGCAGCAAAAATGTAGGGTTCATCCAGACCCAGACTTTATTTTCACTCAATTGAAATCATTTCCAACCCCACCAAGGGGATAGTGTGGTGCTCCCATGCCAGATGGAGTCTATATGTGGGAACCTTTAGCAGATCTACACCCGAAGGCCACTTCCCAATTGGGACTTCTTGGAGAATCTCCAATGGGCGGTGCCCATGAGGCATCCTCATCAAACCACTTCAACCAGCTCCTTCTCACCCAAAGGAGCTTCACGTTTCCTCCTTCCAGCTGTCCGAACTCCCCGATCTCTTTGAAACCGAGGCCAGGCGCCCGACTGAGAAAGCTCTTATCATTCTCATATAATGTTACATGATGTTACAACCAAAAATTAAACATTTACGTGTTTATAAATTCCAAAAATGTCAGGATGTTTTGAAGTGACAAAAACAACCAAAACTGTAAACAATGCACCTTTAATTAATGAGTGATAGATATTATTCTCATATTCTTGGGATTGTTCAGCGTGAAGGAGTGAGACATCATAACTCGTTGTCCTCTTCCAGGACTGTGCATCCATTCACCCTTTGACGTTTGACCTCCATAGTCCTCCACATCTGCTTATAAAACCTAAAATTACAGGAGAACACCGGTGATTTTCCGATATCCACCTTTTGTGCAGCTCGTTGGAGTTTTTCCTCAGACAACGATAATGGATGGAAGTCTGAAAACCCGTGTTCCTTCGATCGCTCACATCGGCACCTCTCTTTAAAAACAGCGCTAATAACTTGTAGCGTTGTTGCCGCCGCTGCTTTCAGTGTGTTCCAACGGCTGAAACGGCTTGTTGTCAAATCAATAATAATTACACGATGACAGGCCTTTTTCCGCTAATGATTTTACACAGTAGAGCTATATCTGAGGAGTCAGGGCAATAAACATTGCTTTTGTCTGCAGAGGAGGGAAAAAGTGGGTGGTGAGGAGGCTGCTGTGCCAGTGAAGGGTTTTTAAAAAGCATCATAAGGACTTTGTGAGCACAGACTGGATGCATTATACTCGCCTATCACAATGTATTCTGTATGCATGAAGCACTAAGAGCACAGTATTAGCACGATTAAGAATGTGATTAGATGAGATGCCAGTGGTCCCATGGGAAAACCATCATGCGCAGTCAACAATAGAAGCAAATAAGAGGGGCGGAGCATATCAAGGTGACATGTCCATCACCCTGCACCACAGCCACAATGGAACTGAGGAAATGATTAAATGCAAAGAGTTGTGAATTGCAGATATGACATTGTAATTGGCTTTTCTTCTTAGGGTAAAGGCTTCTCTCTCCTCCTTTTCTTTTTTTAATGACGTCAAAAAGTCAATTTCCTTTTTCTTATATTTGATATAATGACTCAGGCCTGAATTATTAATGTTTCCTATGGGCTCTGAAGGAGGTAGGAGGTGGGGAGGGGGGGGCAGAGGTCACATGACTCAAATACAGAAGGAAGAGGAAGAACAGAAGCACCACTAACAAAATAATCATTTAGATTCATTGCACTTGATGGCGTGCACACATGTACCACATGCACCATTTGCATCACGGGTCAGTGTGTTGTGTTGCTGATGATATGGAATCTCGTTTATTTCTTTATTTTATGATTCCCAATTCGATAACAATTTCATCATTGCCTCCACAGTGTAAGAAATCACATTAGTCTGGCTGCTGCCTCTCACACTGTGTTTGCTCCTCTGGCTACTTATTATTAGATACACTGGATTGTGCTCGGCCTTCTTTATTTTTTATTTCTTTTTTAAAATCCCTCTCATTGTCCGTCTGTGTTGCTTATATCTGCCTGATATTGCTGTTTTATTAAAATTCAGATTCCACCCTGTCCACTTGCCAATAAGACGGAAGGCATGCAGAGTTACTTTTTGCTCTGCAGGGCTGGATGGGACCGGTTTCTTTCACGTGGCAGTGAAATCTGCCTCTTGCCGGCTTAAGGAGCTGCTAACCCACCTTAAACAAGGTCATTTAGTTTTGCTGCTCCATCAAGTTGTGTAAGTGCTTGTTTCAGGAGGTGTTTTCCACCCAAAGCAGATTGTGATGGAGAATCTGTTAAACTGCAGGAAAACACTGGTGCTTGTCACAATCATATGGCTAAAGGGGCAAAAAAGGCGTTTGAGAAGTTAGTCTTTGTGAGATTTGGGTTCTGTAGTCATTCCCCTGATTCACCTGTAGGGGGCAGTAATAGGCAGATGAGTACAACCGTAGCGATTGAGAGATTGTGCACCTGTCACCTGAACTGACCCGTCAACCGCTGTGCACCCTGCGCCACTAGGAGTCCTCGCAGCAAGTCTTAGAGGAGTGCCACTATGAAGCAGATACACCAGGCAGAAAGGAGTGGTTGTCAGTGGAGCTGTCATCCCTGCTCTGTCTCCTCCACTCAGTGTAACTCAGGTAGTGCACATTCATGTGTTTTGAGGGTGCAGCTTTGGGTGGGATGTTATCGGTTGCAGCTTGTGAGAGGTGATCATCCCTGTTCTGTATGGATGGAGGCCATTGACTGCAAACATACCACCGGTTCCATCGGACTGCAACGAGCGGCCATTCTTGATAATGTGCTGATTATAGTATGGATCAATCAATCACCGGATTAAAGGACAAAGGCTAAATGTTCTGATACGTTCACGTGCAGTGGCCAAGTGTGTTTATCTGCAGTTTGGTGCTCAACAGGTGGCGTTTAATTGGTTCGCGATGGTGCTGCTGGACAGTCCTGGAGGTAGTGAGCTTTTTTATGGCCCAGCTCATTGAGGGTAAAAGGGAAGCGACATAAACCCAGGTGGTAACAGACCCCAAAGACACTAAAATGCTCCAAAGGGCTTAAAGGCCTCTGTGATGTCTAGAGCTCAGTGATAAATGTTGTCATCACATGCAACTCCTTCACACCACAAGCAACTTTCATCTATTATTAACACGGAGATATCGATTAGTGTGGAAGCTTTGATCTCTGTTGTGCTACAAAGGGCGGCCTTTGTGTTATGTATTCTTTATTTCTGCAGATAATCATATCATCGGTCCTCATTATTACATCATGCACTGTTTGGGATTTTCGTGCTGTTCGTCCCCCTCGTGCCTCGTCTTGTTTCCGGTAACAAGATGAACTCCACCTCAGGTGGCGAGGCAACAGGCACTCGCACACGGCGAATCGGAGATTTAATCAAAAAGCTCATTCTCATTCAGGAATAATATCAGGTGTTTTTTTTGTGTTTTTTTTTCTCGCCAAAAAACGCTGAAGCGTTGACTGCACAACAAAGCAACTGATGCAATATGTTACTTGTGGCATTGGGTTTAATCACGAGCTAATTGCTGTTTTATGTAAATGCTGATGCAGTACGTGCAGGGCTGTTATTGCTTTTCTCGCTTCACACACATTCTTCCAAATACTCAGTGTTGTTTTATAATTAACACTGGCTCCATATCCCCCAAACCTGCTCAATCTCCATGCTCCTGTTAATAATGAAAAATCCAGCATTGATGATTAAAAATACCTTTATTGAACAAATGCATGAGTTTTTATTTATTTTTATTGCAATTCATGGAGTTAACCTCTGCTCCACTGCGCTTGCACCCCTGGTTCTCTGTGTACCTCCCCGGCCTGTTTCCTGTATCTGTTGGTAGTGAGGTGGGTCACCTCAGGATGGCCCTGGGGCCAATCCCATCCAGGAAGAGCTAAGAGCGTATAAACACCTCCTCCGGCATCGCCTGCAGCCCAGAGCCCGGCAGGAGACACAGCAGGAGTGCACACATCACGCACTAAATGCCTCCCTGTGGTGCAGTGGCTCCCAAGGAAGCCTGGTGCTTCAGGTGCTTCAGAGAGACTCAATCAGCATCACGTGCAAGGCTGAAGCCAGTGGACAAGGTGCAGATGTCCTATGTTTGACATGTCTCCTTGTCTAATGAGGCTTTAAAGGCATCACCTCATTGGAGAGTAGTGCAGCGTAAACACGCTCCTTTGGTGTGTGGTTTCAAATTCAGTTCATCTTTAAATGGGTTTCGGGGTCATAGATATTCATTTCTGTCATTGCTAGAACATCAAGTTGACAGTCTCATCCCTCTGTCAACGGCCCCAGATCCTGTTTTCACTCTCACTTTTGAACCCAATGAGAGCTCCTGCCCCTCCCTTACAGAAAAGCTCAGAGTGCTCTGATTGGTCATCTGGCTGGTTTGGGGTCTCCTGTGAGTGGTCAACTGCTCCCAGCTGATTTCCATGATCAAGAGCGTCGCCTATTTAAAAGACACCGGACACCAGTACAACCCATTATAGGAAAGGGCAAAGCATAATTAGAGTCCTTTAAAGGGCCAGTGTGTAAGATTTGGGTGAAATTGTTGAGACTATTCTACCTTTTTCAGAATTTGAACTTGAAATCATCATAACTGATGAGTTATCACAGAGTAATCACCTGGATCTGTGAACTCACCATCCAGGAAGATCTAAGAGCATATAAACATCTCCTCTGGCATCGCCCGCAGCCCAGAGCCCCGCAGGTCCTCTCCACGGAGGCTGCCATGTTTTTTTTTTTTTCCAACAGCAGCCCAGGATGGACAGACTTACCATGTTTTGAGTTGTTTTGCTAACTGAAGGCTTCCACAGGTTTTTTGTGGCAGGACCATGGCTGAGGTTAGAGGTACTTAGCTGCAACATTCAACCCCATCATTAGATGTTGCTAAATCATATACACTGTACCTTTAAATAAATGGTGGATGTGTGGTGTTGTTGTGTCTGAGGATTAGGAGTGCGTGTCCCTGTGTGTGAGAGTGAGCTCGACATGTTTGCAGTGGGAGCGCCCCCTCGTAGAAGCGATGACACGCTCGGCTCCCCCGTTGCCCCTCAGGGTGACTTTTACCCCTGAACACTCTCAAGTTTGAGAATAACCGGTCAACAACAATCCACTTTTCTGCACCGCTGAGCCGGGGCCTTCTGGATGAGTGCCATGTTAAAAGCACAGACCACAGAGTATGAACAACCAATCCAAAAGAATTTCAGTTTGAACTGAAATTGAAATATCAAATGTTTTACATTTTTCTCGCACATTTTTTAAAAGTCTGTATTTCGTCCATATTCGACACCACCAACGCAAAACACATACATTAACTTCCTATAGCCACACCACTCTTCTCTGGGCCGCTTTGATTCACGAGAGATCCGCCAACTTACCTCTCGCAGCGAGAGAAGAGGGACAAAGCTCCACAACCGTCTTTGTCTTAGGTAATATATCCACACTTGGACAAAACACACACAGACACACACTCACGGTCAAGAGACTCTCCGATCGCTCCGACAAATTGCACGTGTACGAGTGGAGCTGAGTGCGCGCGCTAACGTGCCATCAGCCCGTCTGCCTGAGAGCACTTCTATGTAACTGTGCATTGAAAATGGCCGACGTTATTGTTGTTACATCGCAGAAGGAGCAAAGAATGGATGGACAGATTTGGGCTTTATGGTGCGCCACTTAATGTGGCGGCAGACACCAGTTGCTGGAAGGGGAAACTAATGTTTTGTGTGTGTGTGTGTGTGTGTGTGTGTGTGTGTGTGTGTCCTGACATTAGTGTAATGGAGTCTGTGTTGATGGAAAGGCCCGACATAGGAGTTTGGGGACTAATAACTATTATGAAATTGATAACCTTGGCAGGCGTCGGCTCAGCTCGCACCTGCTACTGTTTTCAATAAAACATGGGAAAAGCAACATCATTCACAAATTATGTCCCGAATATGAACCCACTTCATTTTATTCTGCCATTTCCACTCTTGTGTAACAATAGCCAAACAGGGCAGGGGGGGGCGGGGGCGGGGGGGGGGGGGGGGGGGGGGGGGGGGGGGGGGGGGTAATGGCTTTGTGTATCTGGCTCATGAGTGGCAGCTCATTGAGTTGAATGGGCTGAATCAGATGTGAATCCTGGTCTGTGAGGGTGGAGGAAACACACTGTGGGCTCCTGGAAGTGCCCACAACCAAAGTGCTCCACAGTTCCATGCTCTGACTGTGGCTGTGAGACCCCCCCCCCCCCCCCCCCCCCCTGTGGCTGTGAGACCCCCCCCCCCCCCCCTCCCACCCCACCCCTAAAAAAAACAATCGTTACAGAAAAGCTCCATAATGGCACCCGAACCATCGCCCCAACATATTTTTAATATGGGAATGAAGCATTTGGCTGGGACGAGTTTCAGCAGTGGATTAATGCAGATTTGATGCACTGCTGAGGATTTACAACAGTTGGACACAGTGTGTCAGACTGTGGGGACGCGAACCACAGCGTATGCATTCAGTGGGAACTTGATGCAACACTGGCAACAATGGATATTAGCGTTTTTTGTTCAACTATTTCGCTTATCTGTTTATTGTTTCTGACTTATTCATTTATTTCCGCTTAGCTGAACTGGAGGGACTTTGCTGTGGAATCCAAAATGAAACAATGTCATTTGCCCACACATTCTTAGTCATTTGAACCTATTACAAAGTTATCCCGCAGACTTTTAGCATCTCCTGTTCTTTATCCTGCTTTGTGATCTCTGTGATCTTAGTTGCATGTTTGCACTAGAACTGGAGTTTGTCCCTGTGCACCTGACACTGAGACAATATGACGCCCATCATTTTGGTCTTTACTTTGATTCTGCTGTGTAGAAGACATTAGAAATAAAGACGTTCCTACTTTAGAAATGCACAAATATATTCTGGAACTTGTTAACACGAGTTCATGCTGCCTTACACAAATAGAGCTGACTATACAGAATTGCATGCATGATACTCAACCATCGTCATCTGTCATGTTCCATTTTAAAGGTGCATTACGTGTCTATATTTTCTGAGAATGAGCCCTTTATATCAACAGTAGGAGATCTCTCTCTATGGAAGCTGCCATTTTACACGGCCACATTTTTGCAGAGGCAGCAAATGAACAAATGTAACAACCTTTGAAGAGTGTGAGGTTGTGGCTGCAGCATACAACTTCACCACTAGATGTGGCTAAATCCCACATGCTGCTCCTGTAACTTGGCAATGCTCTCTCTCTCTCTCTCTCTCTCTCTCTCTCTCTCTCTCTCTCTCTCTCTCTCTCTCAAATATATACAAACATGATGCACAGAATTGCAGAAACACAGTTAGAGACGGAGGCGAGGAGCCAGCAGGGGGATAGCAGGCGAAAAACGACAGACGAGTGAGAAAACACACAGAGCTCTCCCTCGTACTTTATATGCTAATTGAGGTGATGCTCGGACACGCTGTAAGCATCCTGAACGCAGCAGTCAAACAATGACCTCGAGGTGATCGTGAAGCCTATAGCACTCTGTCGCCGTGGCGATGCCAGGAGAGTGGCTGCAGAAGCATCAAGTGACTGCTCTCTGTGTAAAGTCACCAAACATCCTAACCGGTCGACCTGTCCCAGGGGCATCAAAGGTGACGCAATAAAAAGAGATGTGCTCATTTATATTTCTGGTAAGCAGTGGTCTATGTAACTGGTGCTGGGGGCTGTGGAGGCTTGGGATGCACTGTGCCTCCTCAGCTCTCCTCACTTTATGATTTAATCTACTGCAAAATCAATGAGCATTTTATTGGGTTTTCCACCACTTGGAAGTTTCTGGATTACACCGGTGTGTGTTTCTTTGCTGAGTAGCACTTGAAGGAAACTCAGGTTTCAAAATCAACCAACGGGTGGAGCCAAAATCTCAGCTTACAACGGAATGATAGACGGAAAAACCTTTAAATGCAGCTTTGGATGTAACAAACAAATTAATTCTGTATATCCATAAGAATGGATGATGCGTTCGATTTGTTCCAACATGTTTTACATCTCTGAGGGTTTTCAAAATACTTGGAAGGAAGAGAAAACAGGGATCTTCTCAAACTCTTCTGAATCTACTGTACATCCACATCAAGGGAATCCATCCAAAGTTTGGGAGTTTTGTTTTGAGCTGAGAGCTGCTTCCCTGCCAAGAACACTGGCTTCACACAGCGAACGCACCCGGCTGGTGAGATGAAAATTAGAATAGTAACATGTATGTAAGGTGGAAACCAATGGGACTAATGAGTGTTACTGCGTGTTCCACAGCCTCGTTACTGCAGTAAATGATGCTAAAGTTATTTGCACATTAGCCGTTGTACATTGGCGCAGCCAGTTGGAGAGACAATGTCTTATGTTTGAATACATTGTGTAGTTCTGTGGTTTTTTGTACTTAATTAAGACACAGTGTTTCAAACGAAGGTCTTGAACCCGGGATGGGGCATTGCATCCATGCGTGTGTGTGAGTGTGTGTGTGTGTGTGTGTGTGAGTGTGTGTGTTGGGGAGAGTCAAAGCCACAGTAGCCACAATAGCCTAATTGTGCCTTTGCCGGAGCGATACTGGGAAAAGCCTCGTGGACACAAATGCTCTAATTGAATTAGCTGGAGTGTTTACAAGTTTGGGAAGCTGCTGCCGCCGATTCCTCCCGACTCCAAAACTCCACTTTTGGAAACTAATAAGCCAAACTGGAGGCTGTAGCCAAGCCTGAGACACTGCCCATGTCCTCGCTATTGTTTGACTATTTCCGACATCCGCATGCCACAGGTCACCCCAGGTCCCGGTGAAATTATGCTATTTTGTCATCGGTGCATCAAATAATCTCTCTAACAACCTTTAATCCAAAAAAAGTATTGTTTTCAGATAAGCAGTCCCGCAACGGCTCCGCATACATGACGGAGAGTCGGAAAATAAAGTGTGATCCAGCCAGGACAGGTGTGTGAGCATAATCTCTGTAGTGCCGGCGGGCTAATTTATCATTGCCCCAGTTGCTATGGGAACCAGCTTTCTGGGCAAATCATGGGATACTGAAGAGGTGTTTTTCTCCTCTGATTCTCAGCAGTTCAAGAGGATTGTGACTTCATCCAGCCGGCATCAGGGTGGGAGGGAGAGACGAGGGGGCGTGTTGCTTTAATAAGTAATTCAGTCTGGAGTTTAGTGGCTTTAAATTCGTCTTTGGAGAATGAGGCATTGTTGTGACACTCTGCCGAGCACTTGCAGGCTGATCCTAGACTTCTACTCAGCACTAATCGAGTGACATGAATCAGAGAGGCAGTGCCAGCGGAAATGTTTTCGAAGATGGAGTTTAAAGGTGCAGTGTGTAACATTTGATGACATCTACAGGTGAAGCTGCATATTGTTGCTGTTGTACATGGTGGCCCCCATAGGGTGGACCTGCTCCTGGTGTAAATATACATTAAAGGGCTAGTTTTAGGGTTATGTAATGTGATTACATGACAATGTAATTCCTTTGTAATTCTGTTTCTATAGATAGAAGTGGCAAAAATGGATGAAATCATACACACTGCACCTTTTAATGAATTTTCTGAAGTCACGACTTGATAAACAAGTGCAACTAAGTTATAAAGGACTTTCTCTGTCTCTTTGCTGCCCATCGGACAACTTCTGTTTTTGTGGTCACTGTACAGTATTGAAAAGGGACATGAATATCACATATGTTTGAACCAGTCACAGTCAGTACATGTCCAGAGTAGAGGTCGCAAGAGATGGATTGTTATTTTCCCGAGTCAAGAAACGACCAGGAAACACTCGTCTAGGAGACTTCCTCTGAGCATATTTAAAACAATAAAATAAAATAAAAAGTGGGGTGGCTGGGCTTCTCTGCACAACATCCCCGCCAGCCAGTTCAGCCTGGGTCAGTCTGCACGTACACTCACTGCACTCTGCACCTCTTCTATGTGTAACTTTACAAAAAAGAGTGCAGGAGAAGCGCGCCCTCCAATCACCTCGTCTTTTGCACAAGGGTGTTTTCATGTAATGCTTTTCAATGAGAGGGATTATGAAAGCGTTCCCAGCTGCGTTCCCCTTCTCCGCCCCCTCCCTTCAAATTACGGTCGAAAGGAGGAAAAACATGTTTACTATGCTTTCTCATTCTCTCTGCCGCTCCCTCCTGGAGTTGACAGCGCATCATAAATCCATCTCAGCCTGGAGGAAGAGCATCTCAAGGCTAATGCTTCTTCTCCAACAAAAAATTGCCTTATCCTAAAAAAAATATATATATTTATAAAAACTCTTCAGAGGAGGAGGAAGCGGCAGGGTGGGGGTGGGGGGTGGGGGATGGGGGGGTGTTCTGTAGACGGAGGATAAGAAGAAGAGGAGGCTCAAAGAGAATTATTCATCCTCTGTTTGGAGAGCAAGTTTGTCTAAATGAGTCTGGTCGAGCTGCTATAGCAACACGCCGCAGAGTCAAGTGTTTGCCTGCAGGATGCACATGCACATGAATGTGTGCCGCTATACACACAGATCCACAGAGACACACCATCTATATGGACAGACACACAGCCTCACACTTTCTCACTGATATAGGGTGTGTATTTGTACTTGCATCGCACATCTTGATATGATAGTATGTCACCGGTTATGTTAAGTCTTAAGTCTAATCCCTAAATTGGCTGGAAATCATAGACTGTAAAAAAAAACATGGACGTACGGCATCCGTGACGTCACCCACATGTTTCTGCAGAGTGCGTATGAGCTTGTGGTTGCCCATGCCTAACTCCTCCTACTTCCTGGTTCATCCAAAAATGGGAAAAGAGGTGGAGCACAGATTTGGGGGGGGGGGGGGGGGGGGGGGGGGGTTGGCCCATAGTGCTGTCACAGCAAACACGGGGCTTGACAGGTCGGCTCAGGTGTCACTGAAGAGGCCGTGCTACTTAATGATGGGCAATTTCAAATGGCGATAAAATGAATGTATCTCATCTGTCAGCACCGGAGTTCTCTGCCTGCTGACACTGTGTTTGAATGACCCCTCAGAGGAGTTTGAGTTCAATAAAGAGAGAAGGGGACACAAGCTGCGTGTGCCTGGCTCAAGGGCACAGAGGCTCCCTTTTGATGCCGTCAGTTGCAAAGGCTTTTCAAGACAATGCTTGTTATTCCTGAATTCGAGGACCCGAGTCTCTTTTGTTCGTTTGTCAGTCGGAGGCTTCTCAGGTTTTAATACTGTAGCTCAACCACATCATTATAGTGCTGTGTTTGTTTTTCTCCACCGGCCACAGGAGCACGGATCCTAATTTGTTTTTTTGGCCATGTTGTGACTGAAAGCTCTGACTGCAGCAGCCTGAACTAAATTCACAGACAGAGTTTTGGGAGTCAAGGCATGGCAGGAGACTTAGAAGCTACCACTTAATTAAAAATCGAACTTTTTTAAATTTTCTCTAGTCTTATTACAACCACCAAATTCTGATGATAGTCTTACTCGTTTCCAATATATTCCTTCTTTTACACACCTAAATATTCAAAGTTGCCCGTAGAGACTTTGCGGTGAGAACCTCCTACCCGTTGTTTACTCAAGGCCTGACAATTGAGCATATACCTGTAATTATTTCCTTCTTTACTCCATTGAGTACTTCTTTGGATCCTCAGCCAGCTGAGTCATGGTTACTCTGTCTCTTGGTTACCAAACACTTCTACAGGTTCTTCATATAGACCAACTAGTTTGTTGTGTATGGGTTGTTTATCTTCCTTGTTTGTCTCCCCAAATCATACTTTTGAATCTCTCCTATTCGGTTGATCTTCTGCCTGCCCTTGCCGGTCAAATCGTACACTGGTCCCAGAGAGACTTGTTGCACCTTGACCCTTTAGTTCTAGTTTGGTTCTTCCCATTCTTGCCTGGAAACCAAAACAATGTTGTCACCCATGATTGACACACTTTTGCTGTTTTCCCAAAGAGACACTCAGGGACCTCAATGGGAAAACAAACAACGTTTAGGCAACTGATAATGAAGAGTGTGGTGCAGCTTGATCGAATTTGCGGACACAGTTGGGCCTTGGCGTTGGGATATGCTCTACAGAGTGGACATCCGCCTTCTCTGTGTTATCAAGACACGCTCAGGGCTCTTGTTCCCAGCTCAGACATTACTTGACCACCGTTCTACTTGTGATTTCCAGAGGTGCCAAGTCTGAGAGAGAGAGAGAGAGAGAGAGAGAGAGAGAGAGAGAGAGAGAGAGAGAGAATTTGTTGAATAACCATCCAGAGCTTCCCCTTAACATAGAAGTTCCACCATGATGGAATAAGACTCAAAACAATTTGAATGCACTGAGAGACTCTACTTCCACTCTTCAACGTGAGCAGAGAGCGTCTGAGTGCCGGCCGCACAGTTTAGTATAAAGAAGGATATTTTCCCACAGATGACACAGCCATCATCAATTTTTTTATGGCCGTACAGTCCTGCGAGCACATTAAATGATTACAACTGATGGTACAAGGATAGTGAAAGGATTTGTTCATCCCTTCTATTAAAACTCAATAATGACACAGATAAGAGGCGTCTATGCAAGTTCAAAATGAAAATGATTTCCCGTTCCATCAAATGTTTGAAACAACCTTGGAGCGGACGAAACAGACGGCAACTCAAATAAACACACAATTAGTGAATTAAGAGCTTTGTGTTTTAAGCCTAAAAGAAAACAACGCTGGTCGTATGAGAACACTGGTTTAAACAAAATACCTGAAGTGTCCTCTGTCTTTGATTCAATGCCCCCGAGTCTCCTCTCACGGTCAAATAATGACTCTTCTTCCCTCGGATACAAAGTGAACCGAGGCAGTCTGACTTTGTTCTAGAGTGTTAAAAAGGGAACGGAGGCGCTCCAAGTGGATGTCTGGACAAACACAAAATGTGTGACTTTGAAACTATCGCTCACACGTTGTGTGCCGGGCTTTGTCAGGGTCCTCACCCCGAGGACTAATGCAGCTGGAACTTGGAGAGAAATGAAACAATGACATTTTGCGTTCCGTTGTGATCATACTGGGTGCTCATTGTGGTCGTATGGCGTCCATTACTGGTCATTTGGTGCGAGCTTTAGAGGTATTTTGCATCTCTTTGTCCCTGCTCTGCATCTCTCTGTGGCCACTCCAAACAGAGGCTTTGTTCCAAGGGTGTGTGAACCACGGGGCCATTAAGTAATCTGTCCATCTGTGCCTGTCCTCCCAGTCCCCATCAGTGTGTGCTTCCTGTAAGGATGGATCTATAGGTTTCTGCTTATGAGGCTCATTGTGAGCGGTTCGCTTGTCACCATGTTGCAGATGCCGAGCTCCTCCCACTCAAGGCAAGGAGAGGGAGCGCTGATAGAGCAGGGCGGGGGGGGGGGGGCGGTCATGTGTACCGAATGGGATATGAGTTGGTTGCATTGTGCTGAATCAAGGCATAAACGTGATCGATTCTACAAATCGACACCCGGGCATCATCTCTAAAGAGGAGCTTAACCTCTAGACATCACATGTTGCTGCCACTCTGCTCAAATCAGAGTCCTGCTCTTTAAAAACCACGGCATGTCTGTCACCCCCAAGCATCGGAGAAACCCTGGCACCAAACACTTTCTGTGTCATTAGAGGGTTTGAACCGAAAGTAGGTCAGTTATTTCCAACCCATTTTCATTACCGCCACCAAAAGTCGGAAGCGCTGTGAGAAAGTGGAGCAGCCGAGTAGAATGGAGAGTCTGTGAGTGTGCGCACGTGGGTGTTTGTGTGCACAGCTCTGAGGCCCGCTCGCTGGTTCACTGAAGGGCCAACTAGTTACATGTCATCCCCGCACAGCTGACAGAAAGAGGGGGCGTGGGGGGGGGGGTGGGGGACAGGGGGGGGAAGGGGGGGGGGGGGGGGGGGGGGGGGGGGGGGGGGGGCGCTGCATGGATTTCGACTCCAGCCAACAATCCGTACAACTGGAACGGGCATGCGGTCCGTGCGCGGTGCATGATCTTGTTGTGCCTGAGCGGACGCGCATGCAAAGCAGCAGCAGGTGCGCGCAGGTGCAGGGAAACAACGACGGTGCACTGATACCTGTCGCATGCTCCCGTCAGTGTCTCTTTTTTAAACAGGGAGACGAACGTCAGCGTTTTGCGGCCGAGCGCGTGGAGTCACACAGTCACGCTCAGATTTGAGCGCAGGGCAAGGGAGGCGGAGACGTCCCCGTTCCTCAGATCAGCAGCCTGTGCAGAGAGTGAGCCCACAACATGATTGTGGTTCACTTGGACATTGTTGTTTCCTGTGTTTATCCCACAGGGTCAGGCTGTACTTTCCTATTCTGAGGCATTGGAGTGAGGACACTCATCACAGTCCCTCTCGAGTAGGTTATGATAAATAACACACGGGACAAGGTCACATTGTATAGTTCGATACAATAAGGACACAGTGAATCTCGGTCGAGAATAAAAACATGAAGTTAAAGGTGCAGTGTGTGAGATTTCGGTCATTTTTGTCGCCTATAAAGATATTACAAAACTATGAATGTGTATTAAATGAGGAGTGGGTCCTTCTGTGCGGGGGCCGCCATGTTTTTACAGTAGCCCAGAGCGGACATACTAAACATCATTTGAGTGTTAATGACAACTGAAGTCTACCACACGTTCTCCCACATGCTCAGAGGGGTGAGGGTGAGGTGATGGATACGACACGCAGCTTCACCTCTAGATGTCACCAAATCTTACACCCTGCACCGTTGAGGTTTGTGTAACTGATCAAATGCAGAATACAAAATCAATCAAACGTGTCTTGCCATAATGACCCCAGCCACTAGAGGTCACCCACGTCTCCGACTTCTACTGTATGTCTGAGGAGGATTGATGGAGCGACGCGGAGGGAGGGAGGGTATTGATGAAGAGTCATGAGCACAGTGGAAACAGAGTGACAGAGTGAGGGAGCGGAGTGAGGAAGAGAGAGACTGATGGGTCTTTCACACGCCGAGCTGCCGCCTCAGAGGTGCTCAGGTCTTGGCTCTTGAATTGGTGGCAGCATGGGGGCTGATCCACCGCTGGGGGGACTGGCGCCATCTTGACCATATGTCACCTGTCCTTTGACGGAGCGAGCTGTCAATCAAATCTCACCACCGTGAATAGGTAGTCAAACTCAAAGGACTGTGATCTGCAATAGGATGAAATGGGAACGTACACACTCACCTGCCTCTGTGTCCGTGGAGGCCGTTTGAGTGTCATTGAGCTGTGATTGTGATTGGCTGATTCGATTTTGGCGTTTTAGAAGCTGGCGATTTTCTTTAAATATCAAGATAGAGACAGAGGTGAGAGAGAGAGAGAGAGAGAGAGAGATACGGGGAGTGAACAAGAGGCCAAGCAGCACCAGAAGGCAAGATGGAGGAAGACAGAGGGAGTGTGTGCGTTACAGCAGGCTGAGAAATGGGTACAGACTAAGAGAGAGAGAGAGAGAGAGAGAGAGAGAGAGAGAAGGGCGAGAGAGGTATCCGAGCATTCTCATCTTTGCTAAATGATGCTATTCCAGTCTTTATTATCTAATCTAGCCGAGGAAGCCAGGTGCAGTGTTGCAGATCCGTGACTCTTCACATCAGCATATGCTTCTCCTCTCAAGTTGTCGCCGTGGCACAGTCTCTCCCTAACCTCTTTTCTCTTCAATATTGTTATTCATTATTCCCCTCATTTTAATTTCAGCTCCCACGAGGACGAGAACACAGAGGCAAAACAGGGGCGCTTTATTTGTCGACCCAGCAGGGAAGCTCCCGCAAACCCCGGCCAATTATCAGGGAGCTGTGTAACTTCATGGTGCTCGCTGCCACCAGCCAGTGACATTTCACTTAGACCAGCCGCCCCCCCAACACACACACACACACACACACACACGCACACACACACACACACACACACACACCGGGTG
>JAFBJT010108091.1:26908-39166 GCA_016785325.1 Chascanopsetta lugubris | reverse complement strand
AGGTCCAGAAGGGTGAGGGTGAGGCGATGGATACAACGTGCAACTTCACCTCTAGAGGTCACCAAATCGTACACACTGCGCCTTTAATTAATCGACCAATTGTTTAGTCAATAAAACGCCTGTTCTATGTGAGGTTTTCAAACGCGTCTGGTCCGATCAACGGCCCGCTTACAAAGCGAATGTTTGTATTTGTGGTATTCTTCATTCCTCTTCCACTCTCTCGCCATTTGTCTTTGCCTCAGTAAAACAGAACGCTGAGGGAGATAAAGGCCCGATCTCAGGAATCCACATCAAAGCGCTGTCCTCTCTGCCGTTTCTTCACCCACACGCTCTGTAAATGTAAATAAAAGTGCTCTCACATGAGCCTCGCAGCAGGGTAGAAATATGCTCTGTGGACAAGCCGTCTCCGAAGACGAATAAAGATGTCTCCTGCCGCTCGTGGAGCAGACGGATGTTACAGAAATGCAGACGGATGGTGCCAGACGCGCTGCTGCGGATTTGTCACGACCACCATTCACCTCCGAAACATCTGCCGCTGAATCCATTTTCTCTCCTCCCCGGCAAACCCATCCACTCCACTCCTCCTTATTGTTCCCTCTTCCTCTTGCACAGGTTGTGAGTGGGAAAAGGAATAAAGTTGCCCCCATAGAGCCAGCCAGCCAGCCAGCGCGGCATATGCTCTCACTCCGTCACCGTCCCGACGTTAATTTATCCTTAATGTTTTCCACTGCGCCGCTGGTTTGACAGCGAACGCGCTCGGCCCTGATTCATGTGTGTCATTGAATTCTCCACGTCCTCGTTCGCGAGGTGGTTCTCTGGCAAACATTTGTCCGCAGTGTTATTATTAATGGCTTTGTGGGAGGGGTGGTGGGGGGGGGCGGCGGGAAGGGGGGGGGCGTGTGAGTGGGGTGCTCAGCTCTTTGGAAATGGCTGAATGATAATGTGAAGGCAAACAGAGGAATCTCCTGGCAAGCGAACAAATACAGTAACTCCAAAGTAAACACAGATCCCATTACCCTTGTGACTGGAATCTTCAAACCGAAATGGCTTCCCCCGCTTAGAGCCACAAATCAAACCTGCCGCTGCCAGCAAGATTTAAAGCCTCTTAATAATATATTTGCGGCCTGACATGTTAACACTCCGCTCATATGCTGTTGAATTGTTGGAGTGAATAATAACCGCTGAATATGAATGCCCTTTTCTCTTCCTGCTCATTTGTTTCAAACCCCCCCCCCCGCGCCCCTCCCCCCGTTCCGTCTCCCTACCTGCTAAACCTCGGGGGCTAATTCGGCGTCGGGGGAACAGACCTTCAGAGGACCGGGGCTCCGCATGCGGCCGATCCGGCGGCTCGGCTCGTTCTGATCACTGACCTTTTGGTAATAAGACCGATCCGCCGGCCACGGGGCCAAACGGCCGCCCGGCGCGTTCTGGTGCCTGTGGCCCGTTGGGCTGAAGACACCGTCTCATTATGTTCAGCGCGAGGCTGTGAAATGAAAAAACGGACCAACACGGTACTCTCACACTCATTAAGTTGTGAAAGTGCACGAGGCTGCAGTTTTTGTCCAGAAGGGGGATCTGTGTGTTTTGGCGGTCCCTGGCCTGTGGAAGTAATTCACGTGTCAGCACAAATTCCTACTTCTTTTGCTCGGGCAAAGCAAATGTTTGTAATTACCCCTCAACAGACGAGCACAGGCGTAATTCTTCACTTTTATGTTTGCATGAAATATGAAGTGTTAAAACGCCTCTGCACAGCAGCACACCAGCTGTGTGTACACACCACATACCAACAAGGAAGTGGTCAAAGCTGCAGTTCACAGGGCGGCCACTTGAGGCTCAAATCCCCATAGACTCCCATGTTAGAATGGTGTTCCTGGTACAGTTAGTCACACTTTTTCCGGGGGTTGAATTGAGATCTAACTCGCTTATTTTTATTCTAAGTATTGAAATTGTGCATAATGAAGGGGCGTGGCCTCTTGAGTGACACCTGGGCTGTGACAGCAGCATAGTTCCACCCCCTCTGTGCTCTGCCTCTTTCCCCTGTTTTGGGATGAACTAGAAAGTAGGAGGAGTTAGATTTGATTCTCTTTTCTGTCTTTCTTTTTTTTTTTTTTTTTGCACAAAAATATAATAAAGACCCGCTCCTCGTTTAAATATACATTCATGGGCTCATTTTAGGGTACCGGGAAAAAAATGTAATCTTTTTAGAAGTGATAAAAATGGTAAAGACTTTTTTAAAGGGTCATGAGGAAATATTTTATTATCATTACTCTGAGCTGCCGTGTCATCCCGCACCCTGGGTGCAATCCGATGCTTTGTGGGGCTAAGTGATAGTATTTTTATGACTCATGATGTTGTGCTGTTTCCTTTATGCGGAGCCCCGTGTATTATGGTAATGATATATGCTCTTTTGCATTATTCATTTTTAGCCACGGGCAAACATTTGCACTGCATCAGAGTCTGTCTGCAGCAGCAGCAGCAGCAGCAGCAGCAGCAGCAGAGGCTCAGAAGCAGAGAAGAAGAAAATTGCTTTCCGCACCAAAACCTCTCGGTTGCACCTCAGATAATAAAGAGAGGTCCATCTTTATTTACAGCTCTGTTAGCGTGACTTCAAACCACTTCCTGAGTGAAAGGCCGCTTCTTCAGACCCCTCCGCCCGTCGCACACGTCGCACAGTTCCATTCCCTGCTGCCGTTCGGATAGATCGAAGCCCAGTGGCACGCGAGGGACGCCTTCCCGCCAGAATACAATTATTCCCTTCGACTCCGGGGGGGGGCGGGGGGTAGAAAGCACTCCGCCGCCGCCGCCACCTGCTCGAGCTCGTCGCCGGAAGAAGCGCGCGGTCAGTAATTGCAGCGTTCATGCTACAGATGAACAATAAGAGGCTTGATTTTTTTTTTTTTTAAGCAAACAAAAAACAAACCCTGTCATTTGAGACAATAAAGACGCGAGGAGCAGAGGAGGGGAGGTGTCGCCTCGCCCGTTGAGCGGCGCGGTAATTGGTCTTGGAGCTCTTTCACGGTCGGAAGGGGAAAGGAGATTGCTTCATTAAAGTTCCTCCTCTGATAAACCGCGGCGGCGGCGGCGGCGCGGATAGAAGGAAGAAGATCTGAACAGAGCGACGGCGCCGTTTGGGAAAGAAAAAAAAAGGAGAAAAAAAAGCACCTGTGGGGAACCAAGTGGAATAATGCAGATAATGGCTTTATTTGTGCTCGGCGGTATTCACACATTCTGATTCACATTCAATTATGGGTTTGCTTCCCCGGTTTTATTCATCAGACAGCTTCGTACCTGCGACGCGCTGCGTTACAGACACACTGACACTGTTGAACCGCCCGTTTCCTCTGTGGCGATTTAGAATTCTGACCTTTTGATCAAAGCCATATCTAAGAAAGAAAAGAAAGCTCATCCTTTGAGCGCCAGCAACCCAACAATGGGTGGGTTCAAAAAAAGATCCATAGGAACTTTTCACACCACTGGATATGCGATGACTCTGAGTGTGTAGGATTCGGTGACATCTAGTGGTGAAGTCACCCGACCAAGCTTGCAGGAGAAGCTACGTTAGCCCTCAGTTGTCATTCAAACTCAAAATACATTTGGGATGTCCACTCTGGGCTACTGTAAAAACATGGCGGCCTCCGAAGAGAGGACCCCCTCTTTATGTGGATATACATTAATGGGCTCATTTAAGGGCGATGGAAAATACATTTTGTTGATTATAATGTCATGAAAATGTCTATGTGATTGTTTGCTCATGTTTTTTCCAACAAACATTCATCTTACATATTGCACCTTTTTAAAAGTGTGTGTGAGGCACAGAGGTTGACTTTGTGCTTCCTGAGACCTGAAATGTCCTTTGTTACTCAACTCAGGGAACATTTCTCAATGTGAGCCTGTTTTATGTAACTGAACTGAAATCATGATTTTTAAAATCCTCCGCACGGTCTTACAATCAATAATGATGGTGATGATGATGATGATGATGATGATGATGATGATGGTGAAGCATTCTCTGAATTGGGGATGTTCAGGGCATCACTGGCATCTTTTAACGTCACTAGTGAACTTCAGCGCTGGTTCTTTGCTTCCGCGTAGTTTCGTTTCCCTGTAGCTGTGCTCTCACTTTCTTTAGTGGTGGTTGCTCTCCCTGTTTTCTGTGATGTCGTCTATAAAGTGCATTTCCATCTGTCACTTCATCGAGGCACATTCTGCTTATATTCAGGTTTATACTTTATCAGTGACTGAACGCTGTAATGGCTTTAGATGTTACTGCTCCTACCTTCAGGTGTCCTTTAGGCATCATTCAAACGAAAGCCTTTTATCCACATGCAACAACTACAAAGACTACAACAACAACAACAGGCAGACAATAAAAAAGCCAAACAAACAACCGCAAAGACAAAAATAAGGGGTGGCAGAGGATGACAACAGACAGACAACAACAACAACAGACATGAATGGATGACAAAACCAAACAAGACAACTAACTACAAACAATAACCATGATGCCAGAGGATTACAACAAGACAGTAACAACAATCATGTTATAATAACAGTGCTTTTAAAGGTGCAGTGTGTAATAAGTTTGTGTGTGACAAACACAACACACACACACACACACACACACACACACACACAAAACCGCCAATAGAAAGAACAAACAGACAATTGCTACATAATTACGGTACATTGCAAGTAATAACAATGCACATCTTTGGGAATTAATTCCTCCATTGAAAACATGAGCCTTTCTTTCCTATGGATTCCTACGTACCTTCACATTGTGCAGCCCACCAGCCCCCTCTGCGAGACCCATAGTTCCAATGCATGTTCAGTATAATATGCAAATGTAGAACAATAGACGAGAGTAGAATTTTTAGTGTGGAGAAGAATTAAGATTCGAGGCAGGAATCACAACCTCGCAGAATTTGTAAAACCACCATCAGGCCGAGATGACCTTGTTGTTTCAGAGCCGGATTTAAATTCCGTATCCAGTTCTTGTAATAATTCATCTATGGCCTCTGCTACCTGTCTCTGTGAGGAGGCGTGTCCCTCCAGCCATTAGCTGTGCATTATGCAAATGTGCCGCATAGTGAGGTCACATTGTCGGGATTACTGACGAGGCATTTCAGGAGCTTTATTGTTTTCTATGCGGGAGAGGAACCGCCTCCATCACAGGCTCTTGGCCAATGTAACACTTCCCCTTTAAACCCGTTCTCCTGAATTGAGGATTATAGAACACATCTCCGGTGATGGTGCCGGGAAAACATCTTTTGAAACTCTTGAAATGAAGTTGCGGTGGATAAATCGACCCGGTGAGAGGCACGGACCTATCTCCCCACTCCATCTCTTTCATCAACTTGACCTGAGCCCCGGCGTCTGTGGGAATTGGCTGGGGGTGACAATAACCATGAGATAGCCGGGTGATTTTGAGGAGATTAGCTCGGCCGCCGCGCCGCAAGATAAAGGTTATCGTTCGTCGTTGGCACCAATCTGCAGATTGCCCCGCCTATGAAATAAGGCAACGCGGATGATTAAACGGACAGAGGACAACCCTTCCCGGTCTGCCCTACTGCATTGTACCACGGGGGGACGGAAAGGTCATTCAATATATATGGAAATGATTACTGCTGTGTGTGATTACCAGACACGGCCCGGATAGTTTTCAGGAACTAAAAAGGTAGAAATGACTAAGTCGGTTTGTGCCACAGTGTCGTCTTTATGTTCCAGTGAGGGACCGTTTTCCTGATCCCTCCCACTCCGACACCCGTCTGGATGGAGCCTCTGGGTTTCAAAGTGCCCAATCTCCGTCAGCCTCGCGAGCAGCGCTGAGGGGCTTTTGTCGAGGTGGGGAAACAAAGTCGTGGCGAGACGCAATCACCCATTCCCTCTCTCTGGAGCTGAAACCTTTAGGACAGAACGGTGCCGCCGATACAAGCCGCCGTGAGCTTCCGTTAAGAGTAACGCACCTCAAACAGAACCAAGCCCGAGCGCTGGCTATGTGGATCTTTGGTTATTCAGGGGGGGGGGGGCGACCTCCAGTGCAGACAGATGAAGCACAAGGGGAAGTGAACAAACATCGGTTCATAGGGGGCTAACCACTGGGGGCTGACTCTAAAAGGGAGCAAATCCCCGTAGACTCCCATGTTCAAATGAAAACATGTTGAAAACCTCGGTCTCGATCGGTCACGTTTTCCCCTGACAACTGTCCGGGGGGGGGGGGGGGGGGGGGCTTTGGGTGTTGGGGGGGGGGGGGGGCGAATTTCTTCCCAACTCGCTTGTTTTTATTGTATCGCCGTTTGAAATTGCACGTATTCCAGGGCGTGCCCCCTTGACGGACCGCTGGGCCGACCTGGCACGTACCGCGAGTGATGCGACAGCACCGTGGGCCCACCCACAGCTCCGTCTGCGTTCCACCCCTTTGCCTGTTTTTTAACGAACCGGGAACGAGGGAGAAATGAGGATTCAGCAAGATGGTGACAAGGGACTCGGCCACAATTTGCCTCAAAAGCAAAAAGCAAAAAACGGGTGCATTGCAGCCTACGGTTGTTGAGCAGAGGGAGGGGCTCGGCTGTCGAACCACGGACCCCTGACATGCGCGAGAGGTCTGAGGACGGTACAGTAGCGAGACCCTCTCAGGGACGCCCACTCGCTCATGTAACGCTAACGCTCCAAACGAACGACCCAAATACCCAGTGAATCAATACCTTTGGCTGACGGGAGCCACTGTAGATGTGCTGTTGCGCACACACGGGTTATTATTATTATTATTATTGTTATTGTTGTTATTGTTACCGCAGCTCACAGCGAAGCCCATAAGGAGCAGTGTTACTCCAGATCACGTCATGTGTTTGTGCAGGGAAGAGGTGCCGTGTTCTGGAGCAGAGCGGGAGTGACGGGGAGTGACGGGGAGTGACGGGGAGTGACGGGGAGTGTTTGTGTGGCGGCTCCACTCGGGGTGTCACCATGATGGTTGGGTTGGGTCTTTGTGACTCCGTGTTGTTTTCGGGTTTTGGCGAAAATACAACGTCGGAGCTGGCGGCTGTGCATGAGAAGACAAAGCCTGGACAGACATGGAAATGAGTCTATCGGTTGAAGATAAAGCCAGACTGATTTTCTTAATTCATGCCGATACGCACAAACACTCAGCAGCTAGCTTGCGTCGGTTAGCTAACTCGGACCTGACCCGGAGCCTGGCAGCGGCTCTGACCCGGCTCCAGCTTCTACCGGTCGTGTGCCTCCGACTCTGAGCTATTCTGCGTTAGCGGTGTCAGAACTTACGGAGTTAGCGCACGCTGATCTGTCACTTCACGTAACGGCCGACCACGAGCTCATGGAGGCGATCGAGTGAGAACCGCCCGTTCTAGAATATAACAGCTGACATTTTGATTGACTGGTTGTATCAGGTGTTGTGTTAACTGCTAATATCACTATCATTATTGGCCACCGTATCAGTTCAGCCTCTGTGTGGAATTGCTTTTGCGAAAATTGCTACCCGGTAATTACTCTCGGTTGAGTTTTTCAGCTGCGGAGCGAAAATATTCCGCGAAGCCATTAAGCAGGGTGCCGGAAACATAAGCCATTCAATCCCGACATTAACCCCAGCGTTAATTAAAGCCCGGTGAATGGGATCTCATGCAAACATCCACCGACGCCGCGCAACTGCAGATGACTCGCCGCCGCTCAACCCGAGCTCCTCTCCGACGCTCGCACCGCTCACCTCTCTGGAAAATTAATGGGCGAGCGAGGGACCGCCGGCTCCTGAATGAGCTGGCCCTCACCCAGCTGCGACAAAGCACCACAGGAACGCCCCGAGCCGGTGGGGGGAGGAGGTCGCCCAGCAACAGCCAGTGGTGGCATGCACATTCGGCTATTGACTTAGCCTTTATCCGCAGCCCTTGTGCGGTTGTCAGATCCTCCGCAGCGATCTCTTGCGCAGAGCGAGGACCTCTGCCCTGCCTGCTCCTCTCTCTCTTCCCCCTCGTGGCTCCAGCTATTATCGCGGCTGCAAACTCGCCGGCCTCAAAGGAAGAGAGCGTCTGCTTCGGGCCTGGATGTGTTTGAAAACGGAATCAGCCTTTCTCTCGCTTTGCACCGCGGTTCTCCGGGAGGCCTTTGAATAGCGGCGCAATAATGGGAGTGCCACCTCGAGGTGTGTGTAGCACATGGAAATGTGCGAGTTTCGTAGAGGGGCGATCGCCCCGAGCGAGGAAACGGAGCTGTCGACGCGGCAGAATAATAATAATAGAGTTAAAGAGCGGTCAGGTCCAGTCGTCAGCCACATCTATCGCTGTAACGATCGTTCAGTCAGACTCGCGCCGACTAATTACAGGCCAAGAAAGGACGAGTAATCAAAAGCCACCTCCACTCGTGAGCGGAGGCAGGTTGGAGGCTCTTTGTTTGAGATGTCATGTGACCACAGCTGAAGGCACAACTGTTTACGGCCGCGTCCAACAGCCCCGTTTAAAGATTGACGGAAACGTTTGCTGTCAGAGGGGTAATTAAGTATTATGTCACTAAAACATTCCGTTAAAAAAACGCTAGAAATAATCATGTAAATACAATAATGTTTCAAGTAATGGATGAATATAAAATTCAAATATGTTTTCAATTTTAATTAAAAAATGCATTGTATTTTTCAATTTTTGATTGAAAAAATGTAATGTTTTTTATTTATTCATTTTTTATTTTATTTACTTTTTTAATCTAAAAAAAAATAGAATTCAAAATAAAAGTTGTCATCATGTTTCACACCTTAGTTCTTAGCAGACTGTGTATTTGTGTCAGATTATAAATGAGAAGTAACAGGACTCTCGTTCCCCAGAGAACGGAAGCAGGGCGTCGCACCATCGCTCATATCAGATGTGTGATGTGGTGATTGAACACATTTAGGCAACAATCGCTCATATTTGTGCATTTGTATTTAAATGTGTACATTTATAAAATGTGTGAAATTTTCATGATTCCAAACCCATTCGTGGAAAATTGTGATGTTGGCATTTAAAGTATATTTAATTATCAAGCAAACCTTGATCTATTTTGGTAACTTTAATAGTGGCACAGCATTTCCTGTTTTCTCTCTGCATGTGTCCCTCAGGGGAAATTGTTTGGACTCCCCTGGTCTCCAGCCTACATCTATGAATATATTACATTCATGGTCATATATTTAATATAGATTTCTGTCAATGTAAATTACGAGGTTTGAACTTTAACCAATCTCTATTGGAGCGGATCTCTTTGTCTTCTCACTGTTTAAACTTCTTCAACATTTCACTGAGACTATTTCCTCGGCATAGAATTCACTTTGTTCGGGACACTCCGCTCTCTGTCGGTTATTTAAAGGGCAGGGCTTTAAAAGTCATCCACTCTCGGGGGGGAAGACACGATGAAAACATCGGGGCCCTCTGCTTCACTTTAACTTCAGTTGAATAACACAAGAGTACGAATATGAGACCAGCTGAGTCTGAGCAACGGCTCATGATGTGGTTCCCCCTCCGTTTATATTGTTATGACAGGCTTTCCAAGCACAAGCTTCTGACTGGATCAGATGTCAACATCTGTCTGCATGTGCCAAAAAGCCTGTAATGCCTGCCAAAATAAACCCAACCAGCGGCGCTGACGCGCCATAATGTAGCTCAGACGTACTCGTGTGTTTACACGGAGCTTTATCTTTTCACACCTTGTCCGACACATGTGTCCTTTTGTATGACAGGAAGTCCATTAGCGAGTTGGAAGTTATCAATTACGGCGGTGGCGCTTTAAGAGGATTATTTGTAATCGTTGCACGGTTCCATTAACCCACAGCTGTTGGAGAGCATGAACAACACACGACGAACTTCTTGTTTGTTTCTGGTATAAAAAAAAAAATATTTGTCACATATTTGAAAATTTTGAGCTGCACAGAAATCAGACTCATTATTGCTACGCTGCTGATTTACTGATCTAGAATCACGAGTTCCTAATCAAGGGGGCGTCAAACGTATGGCCCGCGGGCCAGAACCGGCCCGCCAGAGGGTCCAATCCAGCCCACAGGATCATTTTGCAACATGGAAAAATGACAGTTACACAAAAGATGTAGAAACGTTTGTATTGACCTGTCCTTACTCTGCTGGGACACTAGGGGGAGCCTGTGCCACTGGTTCATTTGTTTACATTTGGGAGTGTAGTGCCTTGATTATACTGGTCCGGCCCACTTGAGATCAAGTTGGGCTCTTTGCGACCCCTTGAGCTAAGATTGGTTCGACACCCCAGCGGGAGACTGAGCACTGTAGTGGCTGACGACTCACTCTAGTGGTGAAATTGTAGTATTGCGTGGTGGCAAAAACGCTCTTATTTTGAGATTTCTACGCAGCAAAACATCAACGATACATTAAGTCAAGAGCGTGATTTCGCTCTAAAGATACTTTAAAGTCCTTCCGTCTCAGTCCAGCCTCGTCCCTGCCTGCGCTCACCACTCTGTCCTTCCATTTTCACTCGCTCACAAAGTATCCAAGATTGTCTTTGTGCCCGAAACAACAGAAGTCCAGATTTGCGTGTATTCCCAAGTAATTCCCCGGAGTGGGGCGTAATCGTAATGAGCTAATTAAAGAGGGCTTAAGAGCGGGGCAGCGGGAAAGAGCGGCAAAGTAGATTAAGTGCATGTGTCGATGTTGGAAAATGTTTTGAAGTTTAAATTCCTGTTCATGGAGGATGATGCCGTTGGAGGTCGAAGCAGAAACTCTCAGCCAGCTTGGCTGCAGCTCACACACACACACACACACACACACACACACACACACACACACACACACAGTTGTAAGCACATCTGCCAGCAGCTCGGTGTTAAACACAATCCCTGGTAATTACATGAAATCTGAGGGATTGTTCATTGTCCTGAGCTTTATGATCTGGACATTGTCCCTGGCTCCTCCTGGCTCTGTGCCAGCTCAGGGTCCCTAACACAAACAACAGTTGGGGGGGGGGGGGGGGGGGGGAGGGGGGGGGGGGGTAATATGGAAATGGCATTAATTACTGGCTCTATACAACAGATGTGACCTTCAGCCTCCACTCAGCGCAAATATAAATAATCATCTCATGAAAAATAAATAACACTGGCTCAAGTATGAAATGGTTTTCTGCTGCGTCGGCTGTTTTTATGCAGATGATGTTTTTTTCTTATTATGCAGGAGCGTTTAAAGGGAGATGTATTAATGGGGGGGGGCGGTGGGGGGGTGGAGGAAGTGTTTCAGCCGATAACAGTTCTAAAACAAAGTGAAGGGCTGAGCTGATGGTGCTGTGGATCCAAAGAGAAATTAAATATGAGTTCTTCTGGATGATTGTTGAAACTCAGCTCTTTTAGTAAGAAAAAATCGCCACAGAAAATGGCATCATGATGAATCCGGTCCCCCATGCAGTCTTTTCTTTTAGTGCCGTAAAAGACCTTTCACATTCAATCATTATCGACTTTGAGACGAGGGAAGCAGAAGTTTATTTACATGCCAACTTGCTTCTGGGTTTTTGCTCTCACCCTTTTCCCAGATACCTTTTTTTAGATTTCGAAGGTAAATGATTAAAGTTGAATACACACGAGAACAAAGAACTCCTGGGAAGTCTTCATAGGCCCCGCCCACTGCAGCTTCCGCCACTCACGCCAAGCATTGTGGGAATCTGAGCAATGCTCAAACTTCTCCAGGTCATTGGGAAAGCGTGAACGACAACATTGCCGCTTTTCTGCATTAACCACGCCCACTTCAGATTTCTGACCAAAGGCACAATAGTTGTCGGGTCCCATGTGAGAAAAAAGGTTCTGGCCAGATGATGATGACGTCGAGAACGAGCTGCGAGAGACTCCCAAACCTGGGAGTGAGCGCGGAGTCGTAATGACGCGGATTCAACAGTTTGTCTGTGATTGATTGTCTGCGCTAAATGTATTTTATAAGCGATGGCTCTTGAAGTTCCTCTCTAATTGGCAGCTCCGTTGTTGTGAGATCATCTTGATACTCGTCCACTTTCCGTGACCTCACGGTTGAAGCGTTGCAGCCAAAGAGAACCGTCTGTATCAAACCCCTGTTCTTCATCCTCTACGCTGACGATTTTTAACGCAGCTCTCAGCTCTTGCACTGGCGGCGTGTCGGTAAACGCTTCGGCAGCTACACTCCCTGTAGCGGGTCGTCTAATCTCCTTATCGCACATTTAAAACACAATCTGAGTCTTTCTAAAAACGGCCTTCAGCTAGAAATTACTCCTCAAACCTCCACGGCCCCCAAACGTTCCCCCACACCC
>JAFBJT010108091.1:11636-26037 GCA_016785325.1 Chascanopsetta lugubris | reverse complement strand
TATTTTATTTTATTGTGTTATTAAAAAAAAAAAAAGGACAGGTAAAGCAACAAGAGATGCATGTGTCGTGAACTTAATGAAGTGTATGAAGACATTTCAATGAACTGTGTAACAAACAACTTTCCTCTCAGAACTCCAGCAGACTTCTTCTTAGAGCTTCTTCCATCTCTGCATGAAACAGAACAGATGATTAAAAAGCTCTTTTAGGAACTTGGGAACTAATGCCAATGAGCGGACTAACTGTTAGAAAAGCGACATAGATAATGATCATAGCCCGTAGATTATTACTGATGTGTACTCGTATGTTCTTCAATACTGTACCTGCTGATTCTCTGTCTTCTTCCTCCTCAACCATAGACAGTGCATGCTTCATTTCTTCATCTAGAAGAGAACAAAATAAAAAAAATCTCCATTTAAATACATTTAAAGGTATAATATGTAGGATTAGTGACAATTTATGGTGGAGTTACATATTCCAGTTGAATATCCTCATCCCCCTTCCCTTCCCAAGTGTTTAAGAAAATCTACAGTAGCCTCAGGTTAGCTTGTCCATCCTGGGCAAGAGTGAAAGCATGGTGCAACATGGCGGCCTCCGTGGAGAAGAACCACTCTCAACGTAAATATAAAAAGGGCCCATTCTAGAGTAATGGCAATTATTCAAACAAATATGTAAATAGCTTCACTTAAACCTTAGACACCGGGATTTAAATCAGAAGTTGCTTACGGTTTCTCGCCTACTTTCATTTCCTCCACTCTTGCTGTCTGAGGAGACGAAACAAGCTGTCTCCCTTGACTTGTCTTCACTCTCTCTACATAACAGTGTAAGTAAACACACACATAAGCTCTGCATGCAAACGCAGTCGGTAGTAAACGACAGACAAAGATATGACGGACACCGGTTTACCGTTGTCGTCCGGTTTGACCTCCACAGCGCAGACGACCCTCGCAGTAGCGGCCTCCGAGGTCGTGCGCCTCTTGCCGGTCCTGGAGCTCGCGCAGGGTTCCAGCGCACAGTGTCGGGAGTGATAGTGACCGTGGAAGCTCGGCACACCTGCGAAGCTCTCCGAGCACATTCTGCATTCTACCTCGAAGGTCTTGTCGAGGTGCAGGGCGGCGTGCTTGGTGTGGACGTGGGTCTTCATTTGTGCAAAGGAAGGTAAAGATACATCACAGGGCGCGCACACATACTGACACCTTCCATCTGCTGCCAGATCCCTCATGCACTGTGTGTACGTGGCTTTCATTTCCGCCTTGCTCTTTTCCGAGCTCATGCACGGACAAGTGTCCTGACAGGTGCTCTCGACGATGGCAGGCTGAGCCACGCCGCCGCCGTCGTCCATGCAGAAGTAGTCCTTGCTGTGCAGACTCCTGTAGTGCTCCAGGAACTCGCCTTCCTTTTCGAACTGCATGCTGTCGCAGAGGCCGCAGAAGTAGGAGCTCGTGATCTGCCCGTCGTGCTCGTTCATGCAGTGCCTCCGTACGGTGGACTCCTTGAAGAACTTCTGGGGACAGTGTCCACAGATGAATCTCTGGAAGCTGTGGGAGCTCAGGTCGTTGCAGTGTTTGTACACGGCCGACTCGGAGTGAAAAACGTCCTCGCACATCCTGCACATCCAAGTTTGCTCTGCTTTGGAAGAGGATGGTTCTTCTCTGACGGACGTTGAGGACGAACGGGGGGAGAAGTCGCCGCTGGTGGACGGCTTTTCGTCGATGACCGCGGCGGCAGCCTCTGACACCTCTTGTTCGGCAAAGAACGTGTGTCCACTGTGAGCTTCCAACACATGCGACAGGATATCCTGATATCGGGGCATTTCCACTTTGCACTTACGGCAGAAGAACAGGAAGTTGGAGAGGTGAGCTCCCCCGTGAAAGCGGCTCATGTGCAGACGGGTAATGGAAGACTCTCCCATGTGTTTTCCACAGACCCCACACTGATGGAAAATCTGGTTCACTGCCAGGAGATGCTTCCTGGCAGCAGCCTCCTCTGAGAACTGTTGACCACACTCGCAGAACCACGCAGTCATTAAGTCTCTGCTCCTGCAGCTGCTCTCCCTCGTACTAAGCCGCTGCCGCTTGGTTGTAACATTTTCCCCATCATCTCTCATCTTGCGCATTCTCTTTGGAGTTTCAAGGCCACAGGACGGTGCCTCTTGAGCCGTCAAGGTGTTCTGACCATCGCCAAACCTGCAGTGCTGAAGAAGTGCTTTGTCCATGGTTAGGTTGATCTCCACATCGTGCTGGGTCGACTCTTGGTGGCGCTCGACCTCATCTCGGCCGTGGAAGAGCAGACAGCAGAGGGAGCACTGGCCTCGCACCTGCAGCTCTTTCATTACCTGCACGATTGTTTTATCAGCTTTGGCCACGGCACAGCCCTGTCTGCACTGCACACTGACGACAAACAAGAGAACAGACGCTGGTAAAATCAAAATATACAGATATATGTAAACATTCATTTCAGAGTTAATCTCAACAATACTTACTTAAAGTGCGCTTGAGCTGCCTGGTGTGAGATCAGGACTTTGTGGCATAAAGAGCAGTGGACCTTGAAACCAACATCCTTGCACAACCCAATGAATTGGTTCCTTATGAACTGTGGGACAGGAACAGGCTGTGCAGCTCCTCTGGGCTCTTTGAAGAGAGGACAATAAATGTTATATGAACAACTGCTAATGACACATCCTGAGATCTTACCAGTATGAATATGAGGTCCGGTGTTTAAGATTTAGGTGACGGAAATGTTCTAGAATAGAGTTTTAATAAAAAGTTAAGTCTACCGTAGGATGTCCTACAAGCCTGGGAGGGAAGGAGGAACTCACAGCTGCAACATACGACTTTACTACTACTACATGTCACTCAACCCTACACATTGCACCTTTTGTAAAAAAACATTCGACAAACCATTCATGGCGAGCGACTCTCTGTAGTGGTTTTTGGCTGACATGTGCTGAAGGCACTCATCTCGGAGGTTGAAGAGGAGGTAGCAGGCAGGACAGGCGAAGCACGTTATCCTCTGATATGTCTGAGTGATGCTGTGATATTCAGCAGCAGATGAATTCACCTAAGGTTCAAAAACCAAACAGCTTTTACGATCCCTCCTGTCAATGAAGATGTGACGTAAATATCAATAGAGTTCATTTAAACCTTGTTCTCCAGGTGTGTTCTCCAGGTTTCTTTGGTATCAAAATGGTGGCCACAGGCAACACAAGCGAACAGCTCAGACGGATATCCTTTCAGTTGGAGGGATGGATCACAAGGGGAATGATCAAACCTGCAAACAGGAACATTTACAGTCAGATATAAACATTAGGACACAAGAGGGCCATTTAAAACATTTGATCTTCCCAGTACTGCGGAGATGATTTTTACCTTTTTAAGTGCCCCTCGAGAAGAGAGGTATGATCATACACACGACAACAGTTGATGACGGGACACATGTGTCTGGTTGAGCCACTTGTGAGCAAAGGAGCATGTCTGCGTTTTCTTCCAGAACCAGAACCAGGACCAGGACCAAGCGACCCAGGCCGAGGGCCTAAATAAACACAGAGGTATGCAAGTATCATCGGGTGGATGAAGTCCTTTTGAATGACAACACAACAGAGCCATAAAAAGCCAGTGTCTTAGAAAGTAGGTCATTGGAGCTGCACATAACAGACATCTGGTTAAAAATATAAATGTCAGTGATACTGATCTAGATTACCTGGCATCTTGAGCCACATGTCAACGCAGCGCTTTGCTTCTCCATTTGCAGGAGAAAAACCCAACGACTGCCGCCCATGAGCTTTCTGTAAATTTTGCTTTTCCTTCAAAAGACACAAAGACAGATGGATTATGAGGGACCACGTGGTATTGTTATTTGTCACTTGTAAATGTGATGGCAGCAAACAGGTTATATTCAGCTCTCAAACTATGATGTATTAATTGAGTACTGAGATGTTTATTCATCAATACACTGTGGTTTTCACAAGTGGTCTGTTTTCTATGCACTTTGTCCACAGGGTGGCACTGTGGCTGCTACAATTGGCTTTGATTGTACTTGTACAATACACCAAAAAGAAAAATTCCAACTGGGCCGTTTAAGTCAGTTTTTCTTAAAACAAGAGTATGAAAATGATGTTACATTTCAAGAGTACTGCACTGCTCAGTCTTCTTCAGCATTTTTAAAGGTGACTGTATAATTATAGTTCAAAGTAGTCGCCACAGACTATAATAGGAATGCCTCCTGTTTAGTGTCAATGTATGTTACGCAGAAAAATATCTAGATGGTTCCATTCATAACATAACAGTTGGAACACAGTAATCTGACATTTACATGTAAGATGACTGAGTGAAAACAGGGGTTTGATGCTAAAGGTGATTTACCTTAAATGCTCGACATTTATCTGCCCGCTGCTTTTTCTCCAGCGCCACCTGCTGTGCTAGTTTGTCCAGAGTAGACGTAACACGTGCCTTGTGACGGGTGATTTTATCTTCCATCTCCATTAGGTACAAAAACATGCAACAATAACAGAAAGCGCGGGAGATTAGTATTCATGCACTTGAATGGAAAAGGTGTTCCATTCAGCTACTCACCACTCCTGTGTTTGATGAACACCCCTCATCTTCATCCTCATCTCCACTATCATCATTGTCATCATCGCTCAGCAGATCAATACATTCCAGTACTGGTCTTTGTGGGGCCTCCTTAAGAAAGATACACAGTACATGGAAGTCTTTGTCAACATTTGGAATATGACAAATACAAATTTCAACACAGACCACACGTATCACTCACATATTGATTGTTTCACATTATTTGTGATCAGGCAACATAAACGCAGATGATCAGCAATGTCCTGATAATCAATCAGGTCTGGTCACTCTGTCTGACCTTGATATTCAGCCTTCATCAAGGTACAAATGGGACACTTACAGATACAAACTCCACCTCTTCCTCCTTATCTTCATCTGATATGATAGGAGAAGACATGTCCCTGTGGAGAAACAACAAACACAAATGTGTATATAAATAGAGCTACTGGAGTTTAACACGCAGTCAGTAACAAGAAACAACAACAGTTCCATCTAACTGAAACAGTAGAGGAACTGCACGGCGCAACTAACCCTTTATGGTGGATCAGTGAACCCCTAGCAGTCCCAAACAAGAGTTTAATTAAAGTAATCACTTCTTAGGAGCTGCATGGATTCCGCCAAAGCTTGTGAGCAGCATACTCATGGTCAGCCAGCTAACACGTAGCAGCAGCTCTAATATAATTAACATACAATTGCTCAATGTATGAAGGTTGAAATGTTATAAACTGGCTGCAACTGCACCAAACAACCGCCATCACTTTCTCACTCTTGCCACGGTCTAAATAACAACTTACTTGAACACAATTCCGGTCCGGCTCTGTTTATTTCGGCGCAATCTATGCAACATGAGACTATCTCCTTCCTCGTTCACCATCACCACCAAGAGCCGCTCTTCAATAGCGTCTCGTGTGGGTGGAGGCTAAACTGCAACTATCCATCATGTATTTGAACCACCATAGTCCTGCATTGCACTCTTTGGTCTTGCAGTGGCAGCACCGAGGGGACACGAGCACGCCAGCCGAGGACTGACTGACTGACCAGCACCGAGGTTATCACGATGGAGTGCACTTGGTATATTTATTTAACGACAAATGTCCGAAGGTAACTCGAACTGTTGACACTTTTGACACACTGTTGAGCGACGCCAAGCATCATAAGTTGTCACTGAGAACATTCACGTGCGACCGAATTATTATTTACTATACTTCACAATATTCAAACAACGTAAACAGCAATGAAATGGACAATATATGTACGACTCTCTGGCAGTAATGTTCCGCGACGTTCGCGGTGCGGCTAAGATAACGTTAGCTTCCAACCTATACGGCTTTCCCTCCATTAATTTCAAACAAAATAAATGCCTTCATGTTGGACTTGGTTTTATTGTTAATGACGTATGAAAGAAAGAAACGTGAAGATGTGCACCGCATTACCTGATGTTTCCACCACAGCTAACGGGCTCGTTAGCCAAAAATCCATTCAGCTAGTCCCAACTTTCTGAATCAAAACAAACGTAACTTGCCTCGTCTGTGAAGTCACGTGTGAGTGAAGCACTCCTTTCTGTGAGCAGCGTCGGCCACATGGACGGGGTTAGTGGATGTTCAGACGAATGTTTGGCAAATGAACGTGGGAACCGTCTCCTGTCTCCGCCAGTGTGGCTATGTACATGCTATGTATGTGTCAGGTAGGAGCGTGAAGGTGTCGCCAAATGACATTGTCATCACTCCCACTCAAATTGCATTCAAAGTATTCACAATAAGCCAGGGAATACTGTTTCCATGGCAACACATTCAATTCATGTGTGACACACATGTGGAAACCAAATAATCTCTCATATTTGTTGTCATCAAAACAAACACCCTCTGATTTTTAAATTATAAAGGGCACTGGATTATTTCACAAAGATGTTTAGTTGCAAAATGCTGTTCCTCCACAATATGTCACTATTTACTACACATTGAGCCCTAAATAACACTGTGCAGATATCCACTGTGAATTTATGGGCATGATGTAACCTGTCACATTCGACCAACAACAATACACGTGTATGAGTCATGTTAACCACCCATTACAACACCCTGGACAATATCCACATTGTCCTCAATAGCCTATGTTTTGACACCCACATATGAACTGACTGAGTCTGTAGAATCTTATGTATTTGTACTGTTAAATGTCATAGGTCACATGCAACACACAAGAAAAGGTTAAAACTGAAACTGATTAAAACGTGTACATTTGTACTGAATAAAGGTTTTGATGTGCAAAACCTACCACACATGGCAATTAATTGTGTTTGTACACAATCCGACCCCTGGTGACTTTATTAGTATAATCTAATGTAATTTACAAATTGCATGGCCAGTTTTGAACAAAAATGAAAAGAAAAAAAATCAAAGTTGCCCTCTAAATCACACTCATAATAAAATAATAAAGAACAACGTTGAGGTAAAGAAAAACAACACACTATCATGTGATGGTTAGTGGATTTTCTAAAAACACGACATAATACAATTGAGCATAAACTACAGATTCATTCATGCACCATTCGATCTCTGTATATGTCCATTGCATTTGATAATGTGCTAAAACAACCATACAATCCAGTAAGTCATCCTTACACGATACATTATTTTTGATCATGTTAGAAATATGTTGACCTGCAGTGAATGGATATCTAGGGCACATTTTAACATTCACAAATAATATGGCTGTATGTAAACACTGTCGAATATAATATATCTAATACTGATCAATGTCATCCTCTCGAGGTTCCCTTTTAAAACTGTACATTTAAATAGTATTTATCTCAGCCATCACACGTTGCTTGTCTTTCATCTGAGCCAAAGGGTGGGGGGTATCTCTAATTTCATCCCAAAACGACATAATCCGCGTTGGATTATATTAGATTTGGCTGCCTCTCTTAATCCTGCGCACCTCTGCGGGGCCTGTCTGGGCAGCAGGCTGTATTCTAACAGGGATGATAACTCTCTCAAATATAGCACACTAAGAATCGACTGCAGTAGGAAATCATATTACGCAATCACACCATTATCAATGTATTCGTGACAACCATGGACTTCTCATACTGGGATTGCAGCGTCCAAAACAAACAGTTGGATTGTACTGTCACATATGTAGTTACCATCTGTCTTGGACTCTGCTGCGGCCCAGTGCTGCTCAGATGAATCCGCTGACTCCTCCTGCCCACTGTCATAAATAAATAAAGAAAACTCACTCTGCTGAGTCATGCATTGTGCCGCTCGTTAATGACACCGACAGTCGGGCCCGCGCACGCGTCGCGCACGCGGTTTCGCACTGAGATGCTCTGCGTCCGCGCGGCTGCTCACTCTCATCCCTAGGCTCCGGAGGCGGAGGCGGAGAGGCGGCGGAGGCGGAGGCGGCTGCTGCGGCTGTGCGAAGGCTGCGGGGATCCGTCCACCACACATCCCGCTTTAGGATGATCGCTGCGGCGTTTCTGGTGCTGCTCAGGCCGTACAGCATCCAGTGCGTGCTGCTGCTGCTACTGCTGCTGCTCGGAACCATCGCCACCATCCTCTTCCTCTGCTGCTGGCACCGCAGGCTCCGCGATGGAAAACACCCCATGAAATCCGTGCTGTCCGGACGCGCAAAGAGCCGCGGTGAGTCCCCGTGCGTGGCGCACGAAGGGCCGTGCACGTCCACATCTCCATCCCCCCCCTTCCTCACGACCATGGGTGTACAGATGATGTGTTTTCCTGATGCAGCTGTCAGTGTCAGCAGTAGTTATCTGCGGTGGGATCTGTCAGATGGTGCGTAATGACGATCCAGGCACTATTACCACGCTAATGACAGCACGGTTAATTAATTTGTTACCATTAGGCGATGTCTCATGCTCATTCACGATGATTTGATTCTAACATTTCATCCTTTGGTCTGTTATCTGTCTCGTAGTTGGCCTCCGAACGCACCATTTCCGATCAGAGGTACGTTGGATGAACTTTTCTCATTGTGGGCCCGACCCACTCTGATCATCAACATCTTTATCACTGCAGGGGATTCTGAATGCTAAACATGACGCAGCACCGTACGAGACACATGTTCTGAGTATGCACTGTATTTTAAAAGCGCACATCTGTGTCCGAGCACTTTATTTGGCCTGGCTCTTCTGAGGCGGTGGCGCAGTGCGCATGTGTGCTCAACAAATAGGTGAGTTTGCAGTTTCATCAGAAGGAGGGAGATCGAAAGTATCGTGTTCCCAGAGACACGGGGTTTGAAGGCGAGCGCTGAGAGAGATGCTTACTGAAGGTGTGATTCATGGTCGGGTGCTTGAACGTTTGGAATGGAGCTTGAGTGGGTGCCCATTTCCGTTTTACGCACGCACTTTTCAAAATAAAACATGACACTTTGAATTCTGCAAATAGATTAATTGCACCAAAACAAGTCTTAACCATCACCAATGCAACTTTGGTGTGTTGATCTTTAAGATGACACATTTCTCATCAGCTCAATTCATCCGTATAGAAATATATGTTTCTGTCATTTCATTCAAGCTTGTTGAAAAGTGGTTTAGTGCAATAATAGAAAGTCCCACACAGAATGTATCACTTGAGAGTGAAATTAGTTCGACTTCTTTGTGATTCTCTTTGGTTTTGAAGTTCCAAAAAAAAAAAAAAAAGCTCCAAGGGCTATAATATTGAACCACAGGACACTGAATCCCCCACTGATCAGTAGCCAGATCATGTTCAAGGGCACAGTGGCAGCAGGAGGACAGTCTTTATTATTAATCCTTTCATATCCAATCCAACTCAAACTGTGTCAAATATATATTGAGTGAGAGTCTGAAGCATTAGAGAACTTAGACGCACGTCTGAGCCTGCAGTGTATTGATCCAATCTGCTGTATCATCTTCCTCTAACACATCTCACTCTATCTAGGTCATAAGTGCCCAACTATTATTAAGCCTGCACTGCATCCCAATCCTCCTCATCCACCTTATGATGACGCCATTTTCATGTGGTCTTCCGCTGCTGGAGCCGGGAGTCAAACCTGCTGTGTGCCCTGACTTTTGCCCTCCTCTCCCACGCCTGCAGGGCTTCAGGCACAGTCCACGCCACGTTCGAAGGAGCCTCCATGCTCGAGTGACGGAGGAAAAACCCAATCTGGTGGAGCTTCCTGAGAGCGAGCCCGACTCTTCGTCCGCTCTCCGGAAGCGCAAAGTGAAGAAGAGGGTCCTGCCGGAGTTTTACCAGTCGGTGCAGGTCACACCCACACGCAAGCCTGTAGGTACCCGCGGTGATTTATGCTGATCCAAAGGCGATGCCATGTTTTGCTTGCTCCGCTCCTCGGGGACAGCACTGTGCCTTTGATGGCGGCCAGGGTTTAGTGGGTTGCTCAAGGACACAGGGCAAGTGTTTGTCTGCGGGGCGTAAACCTTGGATGGCCTCTTACCTTGTGTCCCAAGGTGTATTGTGTCGTGTTTGTCATTTCAGGACAAACTGTGTGATCACAGAGTTTAGTCCGTTTCATCCGAAGCTGCAGGTTTGGCCTTTGGACTCTAAAGCCAACATGATATCAGATATGGAAGCTGCCATCTTGCAAAATGTGGAGCCAGAGTCTGCACAGTGGTCATAGGAGATGAAGCTGAGGTTCCACCGATATGCAGACTTAACCAGTCTGAAGTCAGCCTCAGCTGTCAATCAAAATATTTTATCCAACATCAGTGAATCAAAGTCAACCGTACTGCAAAAAGCAGGACATCAGTGTGAGTGGAAACCCGTTCCGAGAGAAATGTATTATAGTTTTCAAGCAAATCTGTGTCCCATGAAAATCAAACACGGAGTGAGCAGGGTCTATGATCTTTACTGCATCCAACCACTAGGAAGAGATGTAGATGTTTTATCTGGCTTCATTCGGGGAGTGGTTGTGTCATCCCTGAAATGGATAGAGCACTTGAATTGCATTCAGGGACTGATAACGACGACGATGATATAATGAGGACCTCACATAAATCACATTTAGCAGTGTCCATGTTTTGTATAACATTCTGATTCAGTTGTCTCATCATCATCCTCAGTACTTTCTGTTCATGTAGGCTTGGTGTGTCGGCGTCAGCGTGCTGGTACGAGTCCTCTCTAATCCACTCTAACTCCTCCTGAACGATTCACAGTGTCGACACACCTCTCAGCTCTTTGTGAACTTGCCTTCAGCTTTTCACGTTAATTATCTGCACCACTTTCAAACCAGGACATGTTCACCTTCCTTCAACCAGCCTCACGTAGCACTGCAGGTGAGGAGAGGGACTTGAAACACCGGGTCAGACAGACAAGTACGTGTTTACTGAGAGACTGTAACAGCGACCTTATACATTCACGTTCCGCTCCCACTGACGATCACATGAGGTCATAGTGAACGTCATCGTCCTCGGGACTAGATATCCCTTCAGCAAACATATCCAACTGTTCCTGTTGTGTTGGGTTTGGATGCGGGACATAACCTGGCATGAATCATAACAGTGGAACCGGCTGAAACGTTTGATCTGTGTGTGAACCTGTTGCAATATCGTGTCCTGCTCCCACTCGCTGAGCAGCAGAGCTGTGGATTACAGACTGAAACAGGTCAGTGCTCTTTGGTTTGAGCTTGTGATTTCGGGGAGATAGATTATTTTCAGTTCCTTTGAATCAAAGGTTTTGTTGTCATGTGTTTGGGATCAAGTTTTTGCAGGACAAATACTTAAGGTGGACTTCATCTAATTATGTGACTTCCATGCCGTAGAGTAGGCGAGCATATTTAAATATGTAGTTAGAGATGAGCTAATGCGGCCTAGATCTGCCCCCCATGCATCATTCATGATTAGCATGTTTCAAAATGAATGATTCAGAATGGCTAGTTAGTCTTGATGAGACTGTGTTTTATATTTCGTTTGTTTAGTGATAATATCTTTATGACCCTTAGTCAAGGAACTGTATAGATTACTTCATTGCTTTGTCTAGAACAGACTATTTAATATCTTTGGCAAACAGACTAAATTACAATGTCCGCGCATCCATGTTACAACAGTAGTGGTGCCTCAGTGAAGAATGTTGGGTATTGAGAAAGAATAAAGAATTCTGAACGTGCCCTAATGGAGAGGATAAGCTGTGTATTAAGTGAAGCGGCGGCTCCAAGCTCTCAGCTATTCTTATGCCTGTTTGGTTCTAAGAAAGAAAGTTAAAGAGCATATTACAATAATAACTCATTTGGATTATGGATGAGCAGAAAGCCGATTAAACTGCACATCTCAGCTGCCCCTTTAAAATGAATTGTATCTATAGAGGTCGCCATGTTGCATCACAGTGTTATCACAGTATTCAGAATCGGTACAGTACCTTCAACACATTGTTAGCTTTATCTGCTTTAGTCACTGAATTTGAAACTGAGAGGGAATGATTATTATTCGCCCCATCCGTCATCTGCTCCATCAGGATGTGTTTACCTGTATTTGCTCTATTGTTCAATCCTAGGCGTGTCATGGTGCCACAGGAAGGTGCAGCTGAGTCACTCAGACTTACATGCCCTTTGTATGAAGTGGTATTTGCAATTCCTGCTGGCTGGGCGAGTGGATGGATCTAAGGAGTGCTTTCCTACAATTCAAGGATTCACATTGTGAAGTAAAAGTATGACAATGATCGGCGATAAAGGAATAATAACAAATCAGCTAAATAATCCCTCATGGTTTTACTATAATGAAGCTAAAGCGACTTAAACCAAGTGTGATCTTTTGTTGTGCTCCATTTGAGCTTATTAGCTCAGTGAGGCCTGAATGGAGACTTTCCCCCTGCACCTTCCATAGTGTGCACATATGTGGGCTGTTTGTGTCCAGAGTCCTCTCAGCAGTGTGGATCCTCATGGCTGTGCAGCCTGTGCACGCTGTGCCAAGAGACTCTGTGGGAGCGGCTGTTTGTACTGTCTTACATCGTCCAGGGCCTGAGCTGGGGGGGGGGGGGGGCCTTTGGGCTNNNGGCTGGGGGGGGGGGGGGGGGGGGCTTCTGGGCTCTGAAATATTTACCCAAAAGCTACACATATTTTCATAGTCAAGTAAATAAGTGAATGAACGAATGCATTAATTAATGCAGAGTTGCCCCCCACCAAGAACCAAAATGGCTTCCAAAAATCTTTATCCTGATTAAGATTGACCTCAACCATTACTGTATCTGTGTTACTCTTACAATCCGGAAAAGTGTGTGTGTGTGTGTGTGTGTGTGTGTGTGTGTGTGTGTGTGTGTGTGTGTGTGTGTGTGTGTGTGTGTGTGTGTGTGTGTGTCCACACTAAATAGCATAAATGCTTTTAACTCTGGGCTGACCCCCCCGGATCCATCCATCTCCTGGTTCCGCCCCTGCACGCCTCCCTCCTTCCTCCTCTCCTCCCTCGTCTTGTGGTGTATTGCACCTTTCACCTTCATACAGGGGTGGCGCTCTAACACAGCAGCTATACTGGGCATATGACGCGCAGTCTCACACACACACACACACACGCAGTCTGTGGACACACACACACACGCACACACGCACACACACGGAGTCAGGCAGTGAACGTACCATCCTCTCACACACACTCCCCAGAGATCTGACATCACACATCGCACCCTTAATGCTCCTCCACCCCGCCGGGACTCGAGCCGGTGTCCGGAGCATCCATCCCTCACAGGGCGTGGCAGCCCGGGACTCTGACGCACGCACGCGATGTGCGAGTGAGCGGTACCGGCTAATAACGCGCAGACAGCGGCTTGTTTTTCCTGATCTCCCCGCGGCTGACAGGTCCCCATGTACACAGTGGTAAGTCTTATTGTTGACCTGGTGGGGGAGCTAGATCCTGTTCATCTACATTGGCTTTATTTGTTTTATTGTTAATGGGTGTGATGGTGAGACGCTGGCGCAACATGCGCACACTTTGACCCGCGATGGAACCGAATGTGCGCTCCCGGTTCTTGTTGTTTTAACCGGGATCGCTCCCTTTCCCCTTCGTCATCATCCTCATCCTCTCGTTCACCCGCTGGTTCCTTTGCCTCCGTCTTTTGTCTCGCAGAGCTCCAGCTCGGGGAACCCGTCCCTGCACGGCTCCATGTCTTCCTCCGCGGATTTCTCGGACGAGGATGACTACAGCGTTAAATCCGGCTCGGCGTCACCGGCTCCCGGGGACACGTTGCCGTGGAACCTGCCCAGACACGAGCGATCCAAGAGGAAGATCCACGGGGGATCGGTGCTGGACCCCGCGGAGAGAGCGGTGCTGCGGATCGCAGGTGAGGAGCCGGGTCCTTGTTGTCATGTGGAGAGAAGCACTGCTGCCATATATACACACATGTACATATATATAAATATATTTATGTGTGTGTGTGTGTGTGTGTGTGTGTTTATATGGGGACATAAACGCATATAGCTCTGCACTGGGGGGATGTGATGGTATTTTGGTTCATTTCAACCCTGGGTATGATGCAGTCAGTTCTGGATATGGTGCTTTTTATTATGGGCGTGATGCTTTGACATCAGCCATACTATTATTGGATGTTTGGTTCTAGTTCAAAGGAGATGTTTTTATCGTTTAAGCCAATTATCAAGAAATCAGATGTAGTCTGGCTTTACTCTGACCATTGGTGCAATACTTTGGTCGATAGTTTCATTCTGAGTCTGATACTTTAAGATAATGAAAAACAGTATTTGATTATTTGGTTGTTAGTAACTTGTGTCTTTTAAAGGTCCAGTGCATAACATTTAAGAGGATTTCTATTTGCAAACATTGGATATTGAATAATTACCCTAATATTTCTCATGAGTACACAATCCTATGGGTGCATTGTTGTTTTTTTTAACTTAGATT
>JAFBJT010108090.1:70845-74933 GCA_016785325.1 Chascanopsetta lugubris | reverse complement strand
GGGGGGGGGGGGGGGGGGGGGGGGGGGGGGGGGGGGAGTGAAAAGGGCGTCGGGAAAGATGGAAAGATGAGGGAGAGAACGAGCTGAGATTGTTATTTGATTAACTGACAATAATCTGCAGCTATTTTTACTCGTCGACAATGTCCAGTTTGAACTCCTTAGTCATGATAAACTAAATGTACTTGATCAAATGGACAAAACAAGCTGCTGACAGGACTCTGATTTGCATTCTTATGATTGTCGAGACCAGACAATTCAATCCAGATTAATCAATAGTGGAGATGAGAGAGAGAGAGAGAGAGAGAGAGAGAGAGAGAGAGAGAGAAGTGATGAATACAAGCCTTTTCAAGTGGATTATACTTGTCCTCCTCCTGTAGTTGGACAAGAGACAAGGAAATGGAGCCAAGCTAAAGGCCAAGGTTTTAGGCCCCATTCCAGGCTGAGAGTCACTCACAGGTCAGAGAGTTCTTCTCTTATCGGCTTTGTTTTCTTGCCGGCCTCTAACACACAACTGTAACTGAACTCAACAATTCCACTGAATTCCCACTGAAAGTCAAATGTGCAACACTTGCGTGAAAGCGTTGGCGGCCACAGCACCTCCTCCATTCTCCCATGTGGGTGAATCACAGACATGATTTGACATCAAACTTCCTGCCTGAGTGGACTTTTAATTAGTTAAGACACTTTTGCAACTGCTCCACCAGCAGCTCAACACCCTTAAAGGTGCAGTGCGTAAGATTGACGTCATTTTTGTCACAAAAGCTACGACAAAACAATGACATACTGACATTTTCATACTCACCTCAATGTATTTTTGTTCCCATGACCCTTCAATGAGACCATTAATGTGTATTTACATGAGGAATAGCTCCTCTCTACGGGGGCCACCATGTTTTTACAGAGTGAACGTACTAAACATCTTTTGCGTTTGAATGACATCTGAGGGCTACCAAAAGTTCTCCCGCACATTCGGAAAGGGTGAGGTGATGGATACAACGTGTAACTTCACCACTAGATGTCACCAAATGTTACACATGCCAACTGGATTAAAACATATTCGCTCATCCAATCTGCACTTGTTACATCTGCCAAGGAATTCTGCCTGTTTTTTTTGTGTTGGTTAGTTTATTCGTCTGTTGGATTTGAGCACGATCACAAAAATAGCCCAATGCATTTTGCTGTGGGTCCAAATCAAAGGATGGATCCAGGATATCTTTCACTGGTTTTCTCTTGGAATGATCCATGGCTCGTTGGGCATGTTTGGGGGAGCTGTACGTATGAATGTTAGTCGCAGCCTGATTGAATTTGAAGAGTCCTCCGTGTCTTGGCAGAGGTATGCGCTCGAGTGAGTGCCAGTCTCATTTCAAAATGATCTCAGAGTGCACCTTTGAACACACATGAGTGAGAGCAGGCTGAGTGAGCAGGGTCCCACTGGAATGTAAGTAATGCAAGTGCTCATGTGTGTGTGTGCGTGTGTGTGTGTGTGTGTGTTTGCGTGGGACTCACCACGTGTTTGACGGAGTAGTTCATGATGATATAATCTTTCCCTATCGGCAGCCAGGAGCGAAGCGTGATGACGTCGCGGTTCCGGAGAGGCTTTGGACACTTCCCTGTGGACGAACGGGACAAATCTGGTGAAGTCAACGTTGCAGAGCGATGCGCACGCGCTTCCTGTCAAAGCCCCAAACCACATTCGAGCGGAGGTGCGCGCATTTGCGCATTTGCGCGCAACCTACACGAGTAGTAACCGACGTCAGCGTTGACCGTGAGCTTCCCGATGTCGAAGGTCTCCACTACATTCGTGTCCCATTTCCTTCTGTACTCGATGTCGTGCAGGACGTCGTACATGGTCTCGGCGGACACGTCCTTGCAAACCATCCGACACTGAGCGAGAGACAGAGAGAGAGAGAGAGAGAGAGAGAGAGAGAGAGAGAGAGAGAGAGAGAGAGAGGCGAGAGAGAGAGAGAGAGAGAGAGAGAGAGAGAGAGAGAGAGAGAGAGAGAGAGAGAGAGAGAGAGACGGGGGCAGGAGGAGAAACAGGTTTTAGTCGGAGCATTAAGAAAACTCAAAAAGAGCTGATGGAGGGGAATGAGACACCTGACTATTTTGCTGATCATATATTTACAGTGCATATATCCACTGAAAGCTACGCAGCAGGAAAATCCATTCAATTTTAATGAGGCCGCATCCCTTCATAACTTCATAGTTGGCGTGAGCGTAAGACAAAAACAAACACAGGAAACTACGGATTCCCTAAATGTTTTAAGGTCTCGTGTTACGATTAAGAAAAGAATAACTTTGTTTTTATGAGGGTAAAAACATCTTAGTGCTTGAATTGTTGTTTTCATAAAGATAAAATGAGCCTTCTCTACAGAGGCAAGTATACGCGCCACTATGGCGCTGCACAGAGGCACTGCCATGCTTGGAAGGGCATGGCAGGGGGTGAGATGAGGGGAATTCAGCTGCAACAGGCAACTTCACGACTTGATGTCTCTAAATACGAGACAGAGAGAAGCGGATCTATGTGAATATCAGATGCTGCACACGGGGATGTAGGGCAGAGAACGGCCACGGAACCACAGATGAGTCATTACTCGACCTGAGCTCTTAACTGGAAAACAACACATTCAGAACAGGGCAAGCACACACGCGCGCACACACACACAAACAAACAAACAAACACAGACACACACACACACACTGTGTGTAAGAGTATATTTTATGCTTGTAAGTGCACGTGCTTGTATGGGTGGTTTGATGTTGTCACAAACACACACATATAGACACAGACACACACACACACTCTGCTGCAGCTTCAGATGTGACGACTTGTCTCTTAGATTCGTATGAGGAAATAACACTGAATCATCCCGTATTCAATGAGCCGATATTTTGAAAGTGATACTGTGTAATGCTGCAATGGGCTGGCAACCGTTTGGGATGATAAGGTCTGATGTAGAAACGTAGCAGCCCAAAGTATTGTGATATAACATGAAAGCTCAATGTGAGAGAAAGGAGGGATGTGAGGGAGGTGTTACGTAGGGATCGTAAATAGTATCTCGATCTGTCGTGGCAATGTCATGGTTGCTGGAGCAGGCAGTTCACCTACGATGAGCAACGTGTAGAGAGGTCTGCAGCCCCGGAGTCAGCTTGTTACCACAGCTACAATCATCAGGGGGGTTTGATAATAACAACTGTCTTGATAATAACAACAAGGTGGAAAAGCAGGGGGGGGCCGGGGGGGCGGGGGGGGGGCAACAGAGAGATAAAGGCATGACAGGACAAATCAATGGGGATTAGGAAGCACAAACACTAGGAGCCAGTGTAAGTAGCTAAAGGAGACACAGATACCCGGCAAGAGAAGAAGAGTAAATGAGAAAGGAACCGATGGTGCTCGTCTGTCCAAGATGAATTTTTGTTTTTTGTTTTTTTTTTACAAACATCACAAATCAATCCAGAAGGTTTTACAGCTCCGGCTGTACCGTCCTCTTTTCTGTGTTCCCCTGGGGCTTCATTTAAGAGGATGATCGCCATCTTTACACTACATTGGGTTTTACAGCTCTGTTAACAGGAGGCCTCGTCTCCGTCGTATCTCCAACATGCGCTTGTTGAAAAAAAAATACAAAATACTGCACCTCTGGAACAATAACACATGCACTTGCGATTAAGTTGCCCATTTAGATCAGTAAATGAACCATAGGGTTCTCATATTCAGAGTTCTAACTCCGTTTTGAGTTCTTACTGAGCTCACAAACAAGTCCATCACTGCAGCTCCTCTTTTCAGCCCGCGTCTAAAACACCTGCGCTTGGGCTACTGTCTCTTTAAGGGCGTCCCTTCTTTATGTGGCCAAGTCCGCTCTGATTGGCCAGCTCACCCGCTCATTGGTCAGTTGACTGTAGGGAATGTAAGACGTTCACTTCTGTTCAATTGACAGATAGGAGTCCAGGTATATTTCACTTGTGCTGCTTGGTAGCTACTGCTAACACTGTTGCTATGCAACCAGCGCAGGCTGATGACAACAACGCTCAGCGCATCATTGGGGGCAGAGACTCGCATTCATTCTGATATGACTGTTCTCAAATCATTT
>JAFBJT010108090.1:53345-65845 GCA_016785325.1 Chascanopsetta lugubris | reverse complement strand
GCTGCACACTCCATCATTGCTACACTGGCAGAGGAGGAGGAGGATGATGATGATGATGTGTCCCTGCAGGATGAAACCTGGACCCCCGAGGCCCCACTCCTGCTCTCACTGCAAGTTCATTCTTATTTGGAGGATCAGGCATAAATTCACCGCTCCGCCGCAACACACATTTATAAATAGACCCAGGATAACACGGGAGGTGTTCACTGGACTATAAGTATGCTAATGTTTTTATGAGTGTATGTTCACCTGAATGCATACAATGTTGTACACTAGAATAAACCCTGCTTATTTACATTAGGGGGCTGCCATATTGAACCACTGAGAACCAGAAAGGAAAAACGATCTCAACTTTAGTGATAACTGAACAACATAGTGAGAAACAACATAGTGTGTGACGTGCAAGCTCACCACTTGATATCACTCAATCCTACACACGGCACCTCTGTGACATTAAGCTCCAGGCTGCCGATTACAAACCGCACCATTACCATTAGACTGGGGCCCGTTTTCCAGCCCATCTGTGTTAACACACTGACAGAGCAGTGTGTGGAGTGGCAGCATTACTGTGGAATCTGCCTCAGCAGCCACAGTGAGGACGGTGCGGCAGTTCGGAGCAGCGGTTCAAATACGTCAGCACTTTAAATCATGCGGGAGTTCGGTACGAGCTCGTCTCTGCCAATGTGATTATACAGCAGAGTTTTATTCCTCCCTCTCCCCCCGTTTGTTTGTGTTGATGTTCACACAGCCGCGTCCTCACGACCACTGCCATGGATTTTTGCTTTATGGCCGGACTGTGCTGGGTTAAGTGAGGTTTGGCCAGTAAACAATAAGTGATTATTGCAAATATATATTTTTTTGTGTTTTTTTTTCAGGGAGCTTTGTCTCTATGGAAGCTGCCATGTGCCACTACCACCATGTTTTCACAGCAGCGCAGAATAAACAAACTCGACAGTTTCAATGAGAGATGGCTGGGTGACCATGCAACGTCACCACTACATTTCACAAAAATCCTACATGCTGCACCTTTAATTGTATACAAAGTACATTTTCTATTTTCAAATGAGATCCTGCGCCTGTCTGTAATACCTGTGGAATTAAAGGCACAGTGGTCAGGGCTGAGCGACACCTAGTGTTGAGGTTGAGTATGGCAGCTGAATACCAACAACCTCAAACTCTTACATCTCAGTCATAAACAATAACCTTTCATAGCTGGTAAAGTTATCAGAAATCGCAAATTAAGTTTGTCCATGCTGGGATTACTGTAAAAACATGGTGGTCCAACATGGCCGCCCGCATACGGAGGACGTGCCCCCCATGTAAATATACTGTACATTAGAGCGACTCATAAAATACACACACTTATTTAATATTCAATGAAAGCTGATCAAAGTGAGACTAAAGTGGGAAAAGTAGCGTTGCTGTATTTCATACCTGTGGAATTCCAGTGGTCTCACCTTGATTTTGTGGACGGACTTGTCCTCCTCCAGTCCCTGGGTCATCACCGTGATGCCCCCCTTGTTGTAGGTCACGCTCCAGCCCTCCTCGCACAGGCACTCGGCCTTGAAGCTGGCGAACGCCCGGTCATCCGGGATGGTGACGGTGTGTCCAGACATGGTTCGTTAACCGGGAGGTGGAAGTGGTGGTGGTGGTGGTGGTGAGGGGGTGAGCTGCGGAAGAAAAGTAGATCCGGCTGTCCCCTCCTGCACTGCTCGGTACTGTCCGGTCCTCCCCCTCGACCTCTTCCCCTTCTTCTTCTTCTTCTTCTTCTTCTTCTGTGGGGAATAACTTGTCTAATTCAATTTCCTCCCTGTGTGGAGCTTCTGTGAGCTGTCTTGTGATGGTCCGTGTGCGCGTGGAGTGGGAGCGTGCGCGTTCAGGGGAGGTAAAACCCGCAATCCGGCAGTAACTACAAGGCGGGCAGAGAGCACACAGGTGAGCACGCGCAGGGAGGAAACGTTGGATTAAAAAAATAAATAAACAACAACAAAAGAAGAGTGAGACGTGTTTGTGTGGCAGTTAATGAAGGTGGGGGAGTTTGTTTGAATCCGGTTCACTCTGACCATATGTTTCCTTGTTTCCGTCTCTCTCTCTCTCTCTCTCTCTCTCCGGTATCCCTCCCTCCCTCTCTCCTTCCTTCCTTCTTTCCTTCCCTCTTGGTCTCTCTCTCTCTGTCTCTGTCTGTCTCTCTGCCTCTCTCTCTTCCTGCAACGGTCCTCTTCTTCTTCTTTTTCTTCTTCTCAGAGCTCCGGTTCATTTGCAGCGGTTCTCCATCGCTGCGTCCCCGGTTGTGGCAGGTGGTGGTGGTGGTGGTGGTGGTGGTGGTGGAGGAGGAGATGCGGTGAGCAGCAGCTATGAGAGGAAGAGGGGGAGGAGACAAGAGGGAGGGGAGAGCGAGGGGGAGACAGGAGCAGAGACGCAGAGAAGGACGCGCCCCCTTGTGCTGCCTTCAGGTGATGCTCGGAAATCTGAGCTCTGCTGCTTCAGGGACATTCTGTTCACTGAACTACCTTTGATTGGAAATGAGGCAGAGCTGTCTAATGCTACAATACAGTTTGAAAGAATATTATAATGCTATGATGAATGAAACTGCATGATTTGATATGAAACAATACAAAATGTAAAAATTATCATAACTTAGCACGTTAGTTTGTGTATGCGTGTCAAAATTGTTATAATTCGACCCAGATAGGTAAATGTGAGGGAGGGGATTCCCCTGTGTGTTTTGTGGGAACTATCATAAACATCGCAACAACTGAAGAAGGTTTTCAAACATGTCAGAATGAACACTATGATTTCCACGAGTTCATTCAGTACAGTTCAGTCTCTCCTGCAGTCCATGAACGCACCACGCGCTACCACCAGACCCGTTAGTACAGAAGTGAGTTCACGGTGCAGCGGGAGCGCGCCTGGCTCCTGTTGGCTGACGTGTGAAGTGATAGGGAACTCCTCCTCCTTCTCCTCCTCCTCCTCCTCCTCCTCCTCCTCCTCCTCCTCCTCCTCCTCCTCCTCCACCACCACCACCTCTTCCTCCTCCTCCTCCTCTCTGTCTCTGTGTCATGTGTCCTGCTGAAGTGAACAGTGATAATGTCTATAAGTGTCAGTGTGTGCACCTCAGCTATGTTCCCTCACAGCCTCACTGTCTGTCTACATGTGTTGTTTTTCTTATCTTGTCTCTGTCTTTCATCGGCCTCTCCCTTAATCTTTGTGGGTGAAGTCATTGTACCGGCTCACTCACTTTGATGTGAGGGTGGCCTCGTGACATTCTTAAACTCAAATAACTTGAAGTGCACATGTCAAACTCAAGGCCCACGGGCCCAATCCGGCCCGCTGCACCAGTTTATGTGGCCCGCAAGAACTTAAAAGGTCGATGGTTGTATCAGTATAAAAGTGTATGGAGTTTTAAAGCAAACATTGACCATAAACTACAACTGATTACTTTATATGTGTAGAAGTTTGTCCACCACAATTCCACTCCTTTCAAAAAGTTCATGCAAATGCATGTACATTAATCGCATGTAAATAAACATACTGTCATTCCATGGCGTTTTCAACTCAATGTGCTAACCAGGCAAAATCTGCACCCTATGATTCCGGCCCCCCCGTTATTATTCTCCAGCAGACACTGACCTTTGTCCCGGTGGCACGAGGGAATTTTGTCACCTGGATAAACAGAGCATGTGTTTGCCAGAGTGAAACCATCACCATGTGGCCTGAGTGGGACAGTTAATGAAGATGACCTTTTCTCCCAACAGACGTTTTGTCGATGACATAATGAATCGCTGCAGCACATTATTGTAATTATCGGTGGATCTGAGAAGTGATGAATGTTGCTGCCTCCAGCCGAGACAAATGTTTGGCGAGAACTTGGATTAAAGTCAACTTTTACAAGTAAATATGGTGAAGAGAATGATATGACAAATGTAAGGCAAAAAAGGGCCACAATGCCCCCATGACCTTCAAAGTAAAAGCGCTCGTCCTCTTCGTGTGGTAAGATGTGCGTTGTTATTAGTCTATACTGCTATTCCTTCGTTTCCCCAGTTTTCAACAGGTTGATTAAAGGTGTAGTGTGTAGGATTTAGTGCGGAAGTTGCATATATAGCTGCTGAATTCCTTTCACACTTTCCCTCCCAAGCAAAAACCTGTCGTGTGAAGTATATGTCTGTTCACCGCTGCTGTTAAAACATGGTGGTGCAACATGCCAGCGTCGAGAGAGGCAAATATAAATGGCTCAATTCAGGGCATTAAAAACTACATTCAATATATTTGGATGACCATACTCATAAAACTACACTCTGATTATTACAGTTTCAGACAGAGATGGAAATACTCTCTGAAATCTGACACTCTGGACCTTTAAAATGGTGTAGACGGGCTGTCGTGCAGCAGTAAGAGGTTCCATCGACCTGATCTGCACCTGCGTTGTGAGGAAACCAGTTCCTCTGCTGCTGAGTGCACCAGCTCACTGTCACGTGACACTGGAACAGTTCATTCTTCTCTGTTGACGACATTAGTTACACCTGCAGTGTGTTTATCACTTCATTACGGTGTGTGTGTGATCTGTGCAGTTGATCCACGGTAATAGCTGCAGAGCATAACAGTAACATCTTATTTTGAAAAATTGCTTCAGAAACATGCAGACACGGGCCTGAATATATGGAGTGGATGGTGTGGGCCCATAGAACTCAAGACACAATTAATCTTTTTGTTTTAAAAGCAGAGCAGTAACAAATGAAAAAAAATCACGTTACCAAATGAGTGTGTTAACATAGAAAGACAGGGAGTGAATCAACAATAGTTTGATCAAATAGTATGTTCTGAAATATGCAGACAGCTTTTCCCCCCACTGTTGCCTCCAAAGGCTCAGAATAACCCCCATCCACTCTGCTGCCTTTAATAATCGATCATTAACAATGTCAGGAGGAAGTAATGGATAAATGGGATTACCCTGAATTCCAGGCAAATTCAAAGGTCAACGTGACAGCGCCAGCAAACGTTAGGTTTTCCCCTGCATACATCAAACTTATTCTATTTCTTTATGCTTTATTCTTCCTCCTAGTCATCACACACACACACACACACACACACATGCACACCTCCCCCTGCAGGGCATGGCTCCTGTCTGTCACATGTGTGGGATCCACGGCTCTGGACATTAAAAATGTATGAATGAGATGAAGGGAGGAGACGGATTCAGGCCTGATTGAAGCATGTTGATGAAGTACAGGATGTGAAGGGTATGATTTGGAAAACTTAGTATATGCTACTAAAGACATGAAAGTGTGATCGTACTATTGTAATTTAGGTTGTACAGGTATGTGCAATATAATAAGTGTATTGTGAGTCTCGACTAGAAAGGGGAGTCTGAGATTGTGGTATTGCGTAATTACACCACACTACTGTAATGTGTACAGTTAACGTATTTATGACACTGTTTAGATCTTTTTACGGTTGTGTAGCCAGTCCTCTGATTAAAATGGGACATTATTATGAGTCTTCCTGCCTGAGGAGATTTATATTACCACAACATAAGGTGCTTTGTCGCCACCTGGTGGTCACAGTAGTTGCATCAAAGGGCAGGTTCGATTCTATGGTTCCATCACACACTACAGAAGCTTGCGTCATCACATTCTTGTCACACTGACTGTTGTTTTGTTGACATGTAAAGATGAAAGCACCAGAAGAGCGTTGGTACAGTGGCCTGCTTGGACCAAAGGAAGTGACAAAGGCCAGTGAACTGAATAGAGACACAGCCCCCTTTAAATGTCCCTGTATTTAGGGTTACTATTTGGGTTATTTATACATTTAGATGGAATGGTGTTGTATATTCCTCTACTTTAATATTCACGAAACATCATTATGTTATATTTAATTCATTTCTGTCAAAAGTTTTTAAAAAACTTTACTGAACTTTTAAATTCCTGTTTTTTTTAGCTTATTCTAAAAACAAACAGGCACGTTTGTTTATTTGTTTTCTTTAAACTATGTTACTAAGATTAGGTTCGAAGTCTTTCAACCTAATCTCACTCCAGCGAAAGTGGCTGAAGCCAGAAGCTTCCAGAACCACATTTCCCAGAGTTCGCCGCGTGTTGTGATGACGTCATCGCGACGCACTCGACGGTGAGGGGAAGCGCTTGTTTTCCTTCTGTGAGCTGTCGCCTGTCACCGTCTGTAAACTGACGTGTTGCGGCTTCTCGACCTGCCGCCGCCGCCGCGTGGGTCTATCTCGTGGGAGCCCCGAGCCACGGACGTGTCCCCACGCTCCGCCGCCGATTTGTCGGTGAGTTCATCGCCATGTTATCCTCCGTCCCCACCAGGCTAATTGCGCGAAGGTCGCGCAGCCTGTCGCCGTGTAAGCGCGTGCTCCAGACTAGCGCGAGCGGCGGCGCGAAGCAGAGCATCCGCGAACCGTCCGCCGCGGAGGTGAACCGCAACCCCATCGTGTCCACGTCCCGCGTGTCCAGGAGGGGCATTTTGTCCGAGGACACCGCCGCCGCCACCGCTGTGACCCCCGCGGTGCAGTACCACCACCTCACCCCTGGATGGCTGTCTAAACTGGAGAACCGCCGCAACTCGTGGGCCGCTCTGGCCAGCAGAGGGCGCAACAACAACCGTTACTGGGAGCAGAGCGGCGGAGGTGGTGAGGGCCGGGGGACAGGTGGAGGAGGGGGCAGCCTGGCAGGAGTCGCATCTGCCGGCGTGCTGTCTGCTGCGGCCGTGGCCTTCTGCCTGAGGAAGGACTCGGATGACAAAGGTAGAACCGGCTGCCATTGTGTTCTTCTGACTCTGTGTGTAGTTAATTATTTTCCCTTAAAGGGACAGTACCATTTAAATGCCCTCACATGGCCCAGCCCCTCCAAGCAGGGAGGGGAACCTACGTTGGCCTTTAAGGATCATTCAAAGTATATCTTACACCCTGCACCTTTTAAAGGCCCAGTGTGTAGAATTTAAGTGGAAAAAAAAATGTCTATTCACATTGTAGCCCCCAGTATTCAAGGTACTGTTTTAGTATGAACTGCTTTGAGATGTAAAGTTAAAGCACAACAGTACATTTCAACAATTAAAGGTTGATTGATTTGGATTTTGGGGGATAATGTTACCAAAGATTTAAAATAAATGTAGACGTGATGTATTACATAAGTGTATGTGTTTACTCCTGGAAAAAACCCAGCAGGGGTTTTGAAGATGTTCACAATCAAACAAAAATACAATGAATTATTGTCTTGTAATAGCTAATGAAACATAATCATCCATCAGTTGCTACTTTTGTACTTTAACTCACTAACTCACTAACACTCCTATATCCCCCCCTGCCCACCCCTCCCTTATCCCCCCCCTCCCCCCCACAAGGTGCTGCTCTACTGGAGGCAGCGAGGACAAATCACTCCGAAGAAGTGCGCAGGTAATACACACTGATTCTTCGGTGTTTGTCGCACAGTGTAACTAACTTGACTCACACACTTCATAGCTATTCAAACAAGACAACACAGTACAGATGCAATCACCTCAGGACTAGAGGGAATGTATGTCACACACATGCTCCCAACACATGTAGTCCCAAGACAAACCACTAGGGGGAGGAAGAGCACCACCTGAATGTGTGTTGTAAAAGTGAGGTGATATTTGAAGGTTAGGTGTCACAGTCCTTTACATTTTCCCCCTACAAATGTATTGTTTTGAAATGTTCCAAGTCTTGTAATAGGTGATCTGATTAGCTTGCCAAATACAATATCTGCATGTTCACAATTAATGCAATAACCCTACAATAATGTACATACACATCAAGTCCTATTGGTGTCAGACTGGGGAGGAGGAGGGGCCAACCTGGGATGTTTATACACATCCACCCTCAAATCCTGCTTACTGTACCTTTAAAGTAACACACCACATCTGCTGATGCCCTAACCACTCAGGGCCTGACAGCCAAAACACTGTGTGTATACTGTGTGTGTGTGCGTGTGTGTGTGAGAGCCAGAGCGTGACCACTGTACCAAGGCTGCTCCCATCTGTCATGCAGATAATATTGCATTACAGATACTTGTGGGCAGATGATGGAGGCTGATACAGGTACACACACACACGCACGCACACACACACACACACTGTACTTGGACACATGCATCGCGTCTTAAAATGTGCTTCATAATAAACGTTTCAACATCAGCGCCGTCCCAATTACCACTGACCGTCATACATCAGCCTTCAAATTGACACTTGGCTTGATTCCCACATCCGCTTTAATGGCGTCAATTGTCGCGTCTGCACTTTGGACGCTGGCATCCGAGGTGCATGTACTCGAGGGTGCGCATACAAGTGTCTGTGCATGTGCGTCTCCATTTGCAGGCTTGTGTTACCTGCGGCCATGTGGCAGATGGTGTAGGTGAGGCGAGCGGTCAGCAGGTCACAGATGTGTTAAGTGCTGTGGTCGAGGTTGTGGAAGTGGTAGAGTGTCAGCGGGCGTCTGCTCCGAGGCGGCACTGAGGGGAGAGGTTTCCGGTTTCCACACACACACACACACACACACACACACACACACACACACACACACACACACACACACACACACACACACACACACACACACACACACACACAAGATTAAAGTACAGCTGGAATGCTGGAACTTAAAAAAAAAAAAGTGATGATTCGTCATCAGGTAGAGTGAACGACCCTGATGGGACCTTATGGATGTGATGCATTTTATTAATGATGATATTTGTGGTTGCGCGTCATGACATTACTTACTGTTTTATTTGCTTTTTTTTATTTGAAAACATCAATGTGATATGTTTACCCTCTGACATTAAACCACTTCTATAAAGTAATCTATTACTCTTATGTAGTCTGGTACACTAGTACGTATGAAGATGGTCGACGTGAGTAGACAGAAAAACAAGGAACTGGCAAGACTGAGGCCACTGTGTTGACTGTAAACACACACACCACGCACACACACATATCCGAGCTGTCTGCTCAGCACAGATGACAGACAGATCACTTACTCTTTCACACACACACTCTCTCACACATGCTGTGCTGTTCCAGTACCCGATGTCATGCCCTCGGGGAGAAACCTCAACAAACACCTGGCTTACACCACAGAGTATAACTGGTCAGTGTGTGTGTGTGTGTGTGTGTGTGTGTGTGTGTGTGCGCACACGTGTGTGTGTGTCCTCGGATGAAGACAAAACACTGTGCAGTGTCATGATGTTGTGTCTAACAAGGCAGCTCCATGACGACGACACAAGCTGTGGAACCGAATCCGTTCTCCACAGTCATCGCCTTTGTAACGCTCTAAATACAGATCATACAATTATTAAACCGTCTGTTTCTCTTTCCCCCATCAGGCTGTTAAAGGACGGCGTGGACCCCAACCACCGCCACCGCCTGGGCTGGACCGCCCTCATGGTGGCAGCCATGAACCGACAACACGGGTCAGTGTGTGTGTGTGTGTGTGTTTAACAGCGTGTGTCCCTAACCAGCATATTGTGTGTGTGTGTGTGTCTGTGGCGGCGTCCTGCAGCTGCCTGTGCAGCAGATGTGGCCCAAGTCCCTGCTCCAGTTGTTACAGTAGCTCCTCACAAGAACAGAGAGAGAGAGAGAGAGAGAGAGAGAGAGAGACTGACAGACGGTCTTTACCCCGTCCCCCCCCATTTCGCTGCCCCTACAAATTAAATTAGCCTGCTGGCCCCCAGAACACACACAACACAGAGAGGGGCCGAGGTTAAGGCCAGGCCAAATCCAATTTACCAGGCCTCCATCAGGACCGTGCTCACTTTTTTTCGTTGGAGCCCGTGAGAAGTATAACATGAAATTTGAATATGAAAATGGCTTAAAACCACTTTCTGCATTTAGTGTGTGTTTTTTTTTAAACATTCAGATATAATGCCAACAAACTGGAGTCGTCTGTGTGAACCACTGTGCTCTATCGCCTCTATATTTATACATCAAATGACCGAATCCTGATCGAAAGACAATAATAGAAATTTCCTTCATTTCTGTCAACAATTTTATTGGTGCAGCACGCAAGTGAAAATGGCAGAAATGTAATTTAAGAAAATATATATAGTAAAATTTCCATCACTATATAATCACCTGAATGTATGATTTTGAGATCAAGCATTTATTTGCATGTTTGGATCAATTATGTATTTACATGTTGTGATATAACAAGTTAATGTGTGTCAATGTGTAATATGTTGTGTTTGGATGTTTTTAGACACAAAATTGGTTAAATTTGAAGCCACTGTGTGTGTGTGTGTGTGTGTGTGTGTGTGTGTTTGTTATGAGTGCTATAACTCAGCAAAGCAGTGACACTCCTCTGTGTTTAATCCTGTCCTCCAACCCCCCAATGAGCCGTCACTGCTGCAGGGAAGACGGAACATCGGCTCACACACATCACTCTCTCTCACGCGCGCGCGCACACACACACACACACACATACACACACTCACTCCTAACCATCCATACCAGCACATACACAAGGGTGAGGATACACATGTGAGTGTATACTTGCATAAACACACACATAAACAAAGTGACTTCATACTAAATATCCTGCAGGCCAACTGTCTATTACTCAGACTCACACTATTTTATTTGCAGCTGTTAAGTGAAAACACAGTGGGCATTACTCATCCACACGGTCTGGCCTGTAGCTAATGCCAGTATGGATCTTATTGTTGAATTATTTCTCACATGCACACGCACACGCACACGCACACACACACACACACACACACACTGTATCAGAGCAGCAGTCAGTGCTGTGTTTTAATGGACCACAGTGTGGCACTGATTCTTGGACAAGCGTCCACCAGGAAGTGTCTCTCGTGCTCGGGGGTCGAGGTGCGGCTATAAGAGAGAATCGAAGAACGGGGGGGGGGTTAAGAGTTAAGGCTGAGACATTGTGGGGTGGGGTGGGGGGGGGTTTGTGTGTTTGCTGAGCTTTGATGTGGGGCTAAATCAGGGAGGCGCGGGGCCGGACCCACTGTTTGCACTCTTTAACACACAATACCCAATCTCCATCTCTCTTTCTCTCCCTCCATCCCTCCCTCGCCGCATTCACGTGCACAATGAGCGCTCAGCCGGGCGAGACGCCTGTTGACCGTTCCGACCTGTCGGCCGAGCGACTCGTCGGAGAGAGAGAGAGAGAGGGAGAGAGAGAGAGAGAGAGAGAGAGAGAGAGAGAGAGAGAGTGATGTGGAGTAGGATTACGGGTTAGGGATTATGTGGAGTGAATAATGGAAGTGGAAAGGTTCTCCTGTGGAATATTATCTCGATTTCAGTTACACGTGGAACACATGACTCTCTGGTGGCCTCCAATACAACAGTAAAGAACAATTGAAGAAGCAGTCTGCCCTTTTAGCTCCGTAAAAACAATATATGGCGTCGGGTGGAATGATTTCAAACCTGCCAGCATGGGACATTTTCTTTAAAGCGCGAGAACTCTCTCACTCTCGCACACCGGAGTGCACAAGTGAACGTGAACTTCCCCGCCTACAGGGGAATAGTGATACGCTCTCACTAGATAGTTTACATCCACCACCAGGGCCACTTGTATTCAATCAAACTTCATCGGGCTTCCATGCCTTATTATTTCCACCCGGATCCATAAACTAATCTGTGGGGGAAAACACTCAATAGTTTGATTTTTTTTTAAATCACATCAGATGAGGACATTGGATTCAAAAGTCCACAAAAGTCATAAATCTATCCCGGCCCTGTGTGGACATGGGGATGACACTCGCTCACTCACTCAGTCTATTTATGTCTGAGACTTGAAAACAAAGTGTCCGAGTGCAGTGAACTTCTCCGTGACCCCAGGTGTGCGCCACATAAAGCCAGGTCAAGTGAGGTCCAGCGTCTGGGCCCAGGTGGTCAGAGACATGGATGGTCAGTTCAGATCGGGTGTCCATTATAGCGGCGGAGGGACGGAAGTGTCTGTTTCCTGCCTGTCTTCCCTCCAGGGCAGGAGGGGAAACCAACACCTGCCCCCTGCACCAGTCACCTGCCGGCCCTCGTCCTCGTCCCCCTCAGAGGTGACATCCCTGTTATCGATGTCAGAAACGCTGAGTGGACAATAACACTGATTTTCTATTTTTTTTTTAAAGGGGTGCTAATGAGAGCGGGCAGCCAGTGTCCTAAAGTGAGGAACGGCGCCCTCTGCCCTCTGCTGGGCTCCGTGGTTTAAAGGTGCATTTGGCCTGTTTATTTATTTATTTATTTATTTTTGTCAGCGAGTGAACAGGCTTTTTCTGGTGCTACTACATTAGCCACTTAGCTCTGATGCAGAAGCAACAGTGTGTAATACTCAACGCTCATGTGATGGATACCACATGCAACTTCACCTTTAGATGTCACCAGATCTCACACACTGCACCTTTTAAGAGGGAAGTCAGGGCCACGTGAAAGTGGCAATATTGGCCTGTGCTTTTGGAATGTGTTAAGTCATGACTAATAGCTCAGAAACGGGTCCACACACACACAAAGAGCCACTA
>JAFBJT010108090.1:28345-45845 GCA_016785325.1 Chascanopsetta lugubris | reverse complement strand
TATTTATTATGTCCTCGGTGTGTGTGTGTGTGTGTGTGCGCGTGTGTACTTTATTGCTTTCCTCCCTCATGTTTTTGGTGGACATTTGAGGGGGGGGGGGGGGGGGGGGTATTTTGTGGGGGGGGGGGGGTGTTAGTGGCGTATTGTTGCCGGGATCGATGACTTTGTGAGCAGGTCACAGAATTTAGAGGTTTCTCGATAATCGTCACGGCGATCATTAGTCTCTGTGGTCGAGCGCGGTGCTGAAGTATTGATTACTACGTGCAACTTTCCGAGTGTAGCAGCAACAACTTCAAATAGTTTTTTTTTTTTCAGATATTCTTGCAGATATTTCATATTAGGCACAAGACTGCGCATTTTTACGTGGTGCTGTGAATGACAGTGCGTGTGAACTGTAACATGACGTGCTCTGAGTGGTGATACAGACCATTTAACATCTATTCACGAGTGTTTGCGCTTTGGTGCAGATCCAAATAAAAAGCTTAGTTCGGTGAATTTCAATCAGGTTTAAAAGAGGGAGTGGGGGGGCCTTGATTGACACCTTGAAAATGCTTCGTAGCGGCGCGTCCCGGTGAGACATTCACCTGTTTGTGTGTCGGCTCGTGTGTGAGCGCGCGGTGGCACAGGTCAGGGCAGAAGGCACCGCTAACCATCGTCACTGACAAGACGGGACACCAGAGTCCAGAGCCTGGCACACTCCACTCCACTCCACTCCACACGTGCTGTGACTTTGTCTCCTCCACATTTACATGCTCCGGCCTCTTAAAGATGATCTGTTTAACACAATCACTCCACCTGCCGTGTGGAAGTGTGTGCTTTTGTGTGTCGGCGGCCCCCAGCCTGACTCAAACTGCACTGTGTATGGATTGTGAGGATGTGGAGGGTGTGAGGGTGTGGGGGTCAGAGTGTGCGTTATTGGCACGAGTTGTAGATATGAAACCCCCCCTCCCACACACACACACACACACACACACACCCTGCTGCTTCACTGCAGTTAGCCTCCTGAACCCAAGTGACCTCTCACCCCTAACCTCACTTGCTGGATTGACGTTTTGACCCACCTGCTGAGGATGTTAGTGCACCTTCATGCAATTTTTCAAATACATAATGAAAGGGATGTTTCATTAAGGCATTATTGTATGTGATTAGGTTGTTGTTTACCTTATGTTTATCTATTTCTTTCCTTTCCAGGTGCCAATCCCATACAGACCAACAATTTGGGACACACCCCTCAAGTCTACGCCAAGGAGGGAGAGGTGGGCACGCTGCTGAAGGAATGGGAGAGCAAGGTATGACACACACACACACACACACACACACACACACACACACACACACACACACACACACACACACACACACACACACACACACACACACACACACACGCACGAAATGAAATGTTATGGCAATTTATATTAAGATTACAGTGACCTTAATTGCAGGTATTAAAATAAAGTATTAGCACTGTATTGATAATTTGTCCAGAAAAAATTACAGAGACACAAATTATTATTATTATTTTAAAAAGTATTATTTGAAAAAACAAAAATTAAGTAAGCACCATTTTGAAATGTATTGCCTTCACACCCGTGCACCCGCTCTTACACACTGAGGTATTTCATGTCAGCGTTTTCAAATGCAGTCTTATACTTATACTATCCAAGAATGAGTTTTTATCCATTGTTTACCATTAAACAATTAACCATTTCACACACAGTTGCACACCCACACGCGGCTTTGCCTCCGCACCAGCTGTGCAGATGTGACGAAAACAGTCACAATGCAAACAGACGTGTTCATACTGTGTCCGTTTCCTGTGGCCCCGGTCGACTCGGCAGATTTCACCCCGGCAGACATCTGTGTCAGAGACTCGTCCTCACACAGACAGACGCACACTCATCAGGAGGTCTGTGTTCGCCCGGTGACTGAGTGACAGGTGCCATTGAGGCAGGGAGATGTGGAAGCTGGTCGAGGTTAACTGGGGTTAAAAACCTGCAGAGGAACAAAGACCAGTCAGGAGGATGTATCCAGTATGCATGATGCAAATACACCCAAACCTTATGGAGAAGCTGTTTTTGAGAACTCGAATGTCCGATTCGGTTCCTTTAATATTGAAATGTCATTAAAGCAATGCCGGGATTTTTCAGGTTGGTGGCTGAACAAAAGGCAGACGGAGAGGACTCCCTTGCTCTGGGTATTTTACAAGTTTACAGTGCTTCTAAGTGGGCTCTGCTGTTTTCTTAAATCAAAGTTGAATTATCTGCAGCCATCCAGCAGCTTGACAGCAAGCTGGAGATAAGCAAGATGGAGAGAGAGAATAAACAGGCGGCCTCCACTGCAGGCTGGAAACCAACCTGCAGTCTGAGGAGACAAAGAGGAGAGGATGAATGAGGCACGGGGCTGGCTGCAAGACAGAGGGAAGGAAGGAAAGAGAGAGAGGGGGGGGGGGTAAAGTGGGAGGTAAACAGATGAGGATGCAGGTGAGAGAGAGGGAGAGAGCAGAAAGAGAAGAGAATGGATGAGGGTAGACGAAATGAGGAGGAGAGGAGGGAGGAGATCAAATCAGCAGAGGAGAGGAAATTGGTGTCGGAGAAAGGAAGGAAGATAGAGAGAGGAGGAATGTGTTAAAGAGGAGGAAGGAAGGAAGGAGGGAAGGATGGAAGGAGATGACAGTGGGAAAGTGGAGAAGAAACAAAGAGGGAGAAAAGTTTTAAGGTTTTGTTGCATCATTTCAAAATACATTTGTTACAAGAAACAAATATCTACCACTCCACAATAAGGACACTATATATTCATATGAACTGAAAACTATTCTTGCATGAAAACACTATTTTTAAATAGTTCACTAAAAATTGAATAGCCACATTTTATTAACATTCTTAGCAGAAATGGAATATGAAATATTTAATATGCTATATACTCTATTTTACCAGTGCAACACCTGAGTTTGAGCCCTCTATATTTACATTGAGAGCAGGTTGTCTTCACAGAGGCGGCCATTTTTTGACATTATTATAGGTTGTCCTACATGTTTGACAGGGAAGGTTGAACCACAAGATGGAGCTCGAGTCTCCATTTTCACTTTATCGTGAAAATAAAATGGTCCTAGACAACGGTGTGTGTCCAGCACAAACGGACATGTAAACACACTCACGCACACACACACACACACACACACACACACACACACACACACACACACACACACACACACACTCCTCGAGCCTCAAAGACCCCACAGAACCGCACAGAGATCCGCAAGCTGGAGGAAGTGGGCTACAAGCCGCGCAAACCCCCAACCAAATCACGATGTGACACGTCTACAAGATCCTAGCTTGGCAGTATAAACCGTGTGATCCGGTTGGACCACTCATGAAACGCCTCCATTGGCCAACTACCACGACCTACCAAGGAAGATCACAGCGGAAGAAAGGTACGGACGGCCCCGAAGGATGACGGCCTCATTGTGGGTTCAGAGCCCACTGGCCCTGGACCCAACGGACCCGTTAGATCGGCGGCCGTCCAGGTCAAGGCGGCTGAGTACGAAAGGCAACGCGGCGCCTCCAGAGCACATCATAGGCAACTCATCACAGGCAACATAACATAACAACATAACAAGATCAGAGCACCTCGCCCCTCAGACCAAAGGCGTAGACGTTAAGGCTACCAACACACTGCACATAATCAGCCCTCTGTAGGAATTCTCCGCCTGGATTACCCCTCGCCAAGAACACCTGACTTAGAATCCTATCCTCTTCACCCTCTCTACCGCTTGTTCCAGTCCTCGGTAATCCTTCCGCACAGTGAGAATATGGAAATGGAAGAGGGTGAAAAGGTTAATGACGAAGACGTACATCCCGTAGACTCCTTAATATTCTCACGTTAGATTTGCTGATGGATGATTTTGTACATGGGCCGTTTGAATCGCCTTACAGCCACTGAAGTGTCTCCCTGCTGCTCCTGATTCATCGACTGTCTCCATGCAGTTCCAGGAGGAGCAGGCTCGGCGGGAGGCGGAGGAGAGGAGGAGGTTCCCCCTGGAGAAGAGGCTGAAGGAGCACATCATTGGACAGGAGGGGGCCATCAACACCGTGGCCTCAGGTAAACACACACACACACACACACACACACACACAAAACACCATAACCTCACCCATACACACCGATACACCCTCCTCATCATCATTCTCCACCCCCCCCCGTCTTAATTCCCCCTCTCGTTTTCTGCATCCTTCCATTTTCCGCTGCCCTCTGCCTCCTCTCCTCCGCTCTCCTCCCTTTCCTCCAGCAGTGGGCGTGTTCAGACGGAGCAGCGGAGGCCGTAATTGGTTAATTGTGATGAATGAGCTGTCTGTCAGGCACACACAGGTGCTGTGTGCATATGTGTGTGTGTGTGTGTGTGTGTGTGTGTGTGTGTGTGACAGCTGAACAGGCCAGGCTTGGAGCCACCAGTTAACACGATTACAGAGAGAGGAGACATACTACAGACCACCCCACCCCTCCTCCCCATTTACCCCCCCCAACCCCCCCCCCCTCCCCCCCAACCCCCCCCCCCTTCATCCCTCCTCTCTTTTTTCCCCTCCATCTCCATCACACCCATTCCCTCTGCCTCACCCTCCTGTCCTATCCTCCTCCACTGCTGCCACACAACTCATTGCTCCTCCATCTCCTATCCAGAGACGGGAGATGGACAGCAGACGGGAAGAGACAATAAAAAAAACAAAAAAAACAGAGGAGACAGAGGGAGAACAAAAAACGAGACATGAGACCATGAGAGGGAAGAAGTTGAGAAGCAAGAAGCTGGCAGTGTTGACTGGAAGACAAAGAGAGCGAGCGAGGAGACGAGATGAGGAGGGAGGATGAGTTAGAGCACAATAACGCAGCCGACAGTAAAGAGTTGATATTACACCAGGCATCCATGGAGGCCACGTATTGATCCGCTCGCTCTCACAGTGTGTGTGTGTGTGTGTGTGTGTGTGTGTGTGTGTGTGTGTGTGTGTTCAGAGAGGAGCTGTGTGTTATTTTTATGTGTTCCATTTAGATTTGTGAAAATAATCAACTCTCTCCCAAAGCAAGGAGCAAATACGATCTGTGATGAATAAGTGAAAACAAAACAAATGAGCTGTTTCAATTTTTGGCCTGAAAGTTCAACACTTCATCCAGGGAAGTGACGAGAGTCAAAACGACAGCGTCATCACAAGTACAAAGGGTATGGAAAGTGATGTCCAAAGGAAAAGGAGAGAATCATGGGACTTGTAGTCTTTGGCAGGGCGATGACTGATTGTTGTTATCATGGCAAATTGTCCTGAAAGCCATAGAAGACATCGCCACGGCGATAAAGGAACAGCTTATTGATCCCTGAGAAGTATTACAGTGAATATATCACACACACACACACACACACACACACACACACACACACACACACACACACACACACACACACACACACACACACACACACACACACACACACAGAGGGAGAGGGAGTGACAGAGCATGTGCGATGCCTGAAAGAGGCCGAGAGGCAGACGCAGCATCTTTCTGCAGACCGACACCAAGCGCACACTTACTGCAGTGGTTGAGGTGAGGTGAGAGAAGCCTGAGAGGCCGACAGGAAGCCGGAACGGTCGAGATGAGATGGAGCGTCGGAGGAGAGGAAGGGATCAGCCCTGAGGACCAGGAGACGGCAAATGAGGAGAGGATGTAGAGATAAGGAGAGAGAGAGCAGTCGTAAAAAAGACGACAAATTCTGGCTTTGATTTATTCCACAATTAACTCTTGTTTGTTTTTCCGTGTTTGTCGTCGGCAACATTTAAAGGTGCAGTGTGTACGATTTTCCCATTACCCTAAAAGGAGCCCATTAAAGCATGAGGAGTGGCTCCTCTCTGTGGAAGCCACCCATGTTTTTACAGTGGCCCAGAGGTGAGGCACTCAACAACTGCAGTCGACCACAGGTTCTCCTTCATGCTCAGAAGCGTGAGGGTGAGGTGATGGATACAACATGCAACTTCACCTCTAGAGGTCACCAAATTTTACACACTGCACCTTTCAGCAAAAACATCGACTCAACAAATGGCCATTAAACTGTGTGGACGGGTTTCGGTTCGAGTCGGGAAAGAACCGATCACATTCTGGCGCTTATGTGGCTGAAAGGAGTGAAAATGCAAAAATAGTTCATATAAATGTTTTTCATGTTTCCATTTTTGTAATTGCCGATATATGCGTTTGACCTCAAGATGAACAGCTGTCTCGCTGCAACACGCGCACACACACACACACACACACACACACACACACACACACACACACAGGAAGGAGGTTGGATTGATCCAGGTTTAGCTCTCAGGGCTAAGAGTTATTGAAGAGAATCATCCCTCTGTAATCATGTTAGAGCCAACCAGACCTGCCCAATACACACTGCTGTGTGTGTGTGTGTGTGTCTGCATGCATGAGAGAGAGAGAGAGAGAGAGAGAGAGAGGGACACAGAACTTGCATTTGTTAGGTGTCTCCTTCCTTCCTTCCTTCCTTGCTTGCTTGTTGTCAGGCTCCTCAGAGAAATGTCAGAGTGCCCTTCTGTCAAAGTCGCTCTCAATCAGCTAAAACACACAGAAGGTTACGCTGTCATTCACACGGCGGCCATTGATATAGCAGCCGCGGCTCCGGAGCCCCCCTCTTGTCACTCCTCATTTCTGACACACTCGTTCCTTTCCCCTTCTCCCTCTCCTTATCTCCATCACTCCTCTCTCTTTATCTCCTGCATCCTTGCTCCTCTTCCCCCTCTGGCTTATCTCCCTTCCTCCCTCTCCACCATGTCATCTCTGAATCTCTCCACCTCTCTTGCTCATTCCTGTCTATTCTCCTGCTCCTCCTGCCAAGCATCTGATCCGAACGTTTTTATCAGCTCATAGTTGCAGGTTTAACACTCGCATCACGGTGCTTTAGCTGCATCGCGCACAAATTCTCAGCCACGGCAGATTCCGGAGAGCGAGCGGGAAGGGGATGATGGCGTTGGCAGGAAATGCTCTGTATGCTCAGTATCGCACAGTCGTCAATAGTCTGTCTTTCCGTGAAATCAGAACAGCACTGTGCTCTTTGACGATGTTGCCGTGACAACACTGCCTCGTGGTGATTTCTACATCTGGAATAAGAAGTGCACTCACTATTTTCAAAAATCATGCAGATAGTTCGGAAAAAATGCAATTTGTGCAAAATGCCAAAAATGGCTGCTAAATTCAAAATGGACGACTTCCTGTTGGGTTTAGAGGAGTGCGCCCTGCGATACACGTGTCGCCAAATGTCATGCATGCCGGTGAAACGCAGTGCAGAGGATCTGCTTTAGATGGCGCCGTAGAGCCAATTCGCCCCGCCCATTTCAATTGGATAAAAATACAAACATTGCCGCCACTTTAAATTCCAAAATTCATGACGTCTGAATATGTCGAGGCCCCCAGCTTCTAAAGGCGAGATTGTCGGTTGTGAGTCCAACTATCTAACCCGAGACCTTTCGCCCACTCAGCCACCGTGCCACGGACGGGTTCCAGTCCAGTTGACTCTGCTCCTCTGCCCTTCGGCCTCGGCCTCTCAAGGGGTTCGGGTTCTGGACGACTTTGTGCTTCCCGCCTCGGCTTCTGTGCCGAGCGTTCCGAAAAACCCGCGGCCAAATACACTCGGCCGGTCCCCGCTCCAGCTCATCATCTGGTCTTTGTGTATGTGTGCGAGTGTGCGGTTGCTGGGGCGATGGCGGGGTTGGGTAGGCACTCCTCTCTAAGCGAGCGTGCGTGCGTCTGTGTGTGTGTGTGTGTGTGTGTGAGGCTGCGATCCATGCTAAACTGATTTCGCCATGGCCGCGCCAGGGAGGCTAACACAATTACCGCTGGCTAATGGCCCCACTGACTGTGGAGGGGGGAGGGGGGTCGCGGGCAGCTTTTCTGGAGGTCTCTCATCTCACTCCCTCGCTCTGTTTTCTCCTGTCTTTCTCTTTTTTTTCTCTCTTTTTTTTCTCCACCAAATGTCTCTGACCCTTTTCTCATCCCTGCCTCCCCTCTCCTTAATGGCAGTTTCTGGGATACCCGCTGCCCTCGGGTCAGCGCGGTCCGGTCGAGTGAAGCTCGGATCACGCCGCGCGAAAACAAAGTCAACAAATGCAAATGGCATGAAATAATAGCCTCGCTTTCTTTCTTTCCTTTCTCTCTCTCTCTCACTCTCTCTCTCTCCCGGTCCATTCGCCACCCTCAGCCATCAGGAGGAAGGAGAATGGCTGGTACGACGAAGAGCATCCTCTCGTCTTCCTCTTCCTCGGTTCATCAGGAATCGGTAAATCACACTCTCACCCCTCCTCTTTGTTTTGGTCTCATGGTGTAAAAAGAATAATAAAGCTCTGGTTTGCTAAAAGTCGCTGCCAAAATAAACACAAGACCTTAGGGAAAGAGTCCATTGGAGGATCATGGAGAGGGTTTTTTTTTTCATCTCTTGCCAAAACCTATCGAGGCAAATGACTGAGAACACTCGAGGTGTCTCATTGTAAACACACATTTGAGAAACTCCACAGACACAGTGAGTTATTCTAAAGTCACTCACTCTGCACCAAGTACTGTCCAACTGTAATGGTCTCTGGGAAAAATGGGTTTTGGGCCACGTGGAGATTCTTTTGTTGCAGTACCGTGAGTGTCCACTGGGGGAATTTTGCTTCAAGTCTGAGGGGAGGCGCTGTATCCTGTTCTATGAATACATCCCTGGTGGAATCACCCTGTCTTTGATTTTCAATCTACTTCCTGATCGAGCTAACATCACTGTGATAGTCAAGAGTGTTGGATATTACTTACATCAGCTGGGAGGAGTTGACCAATCGGAGCAGTCTGGCTTTTTCTGTGTGGGAGGGGCTGGAGCTCTACAGAGGGGAAGAGTGGAAACAGGAGTTGGAGCGGGGGACAGTATGAAGAAACTAGAGTTACACTATCTCAGACTGACACAAATTAGGATATGTGACCCTAAAACGAATAGAATATGTGTTATTTAATGCCGTGTGTACGTTTGGGTTAGGTTTACCTCAGACTGGAACATTGATTCATAAAAACAATTTACAACAACAACACTTAAGTCCAAATGAGCATCGAGCTTGGCTGGGATGTCTGCAGTTTAAAGAAGAAAAGCTCAAACATTCACAAGTGTGTCAGAGTAAAGGCAGTGTTGAGGCTGAGGAATATTATGGGATGAGATGGATGGCTAAAGACTGGGAGAGATGGTGAGATGACAGGCCAGAGAGATAGATGAAGGAGCGGCGGTGTTCATATTCTCTGTTGCCTTCAGCGACAAACAGTGGCCATCAGACATCAATATTAAACACAGCAACAAGACACACACACACACACACACACACACACACACACACACACACGCTCATCCTAGCATTATGCATACCAGACAGAGGACATCAATATCATATATGAGCATTTATATGCAGAATATTTGAGCGAGAAACCAAATGTGCGCTGCTGGAGAAGTGCAGATGATAAAACTCTGGGCGGAGGGAGGCTCTGGGATTTAGGCTGGATCTGAGAGAGAGAGAGAGCGAGAGAGAGAGAGCGAGAGAGAGAGAGTGAGAGAGAGAGAGATCCGCTCAGTGTGTGACATGAGGACGACTTCCAGGAGTCTCTGTAAGCCTATGTTTGAAATAAACCAGATGTTTTTTTTACACTCTGCCCAGGGGTGTTTTAATCAGTGTTCCTGGATATCCATAAAAAGTCATAAAAGGCTTTGAATTCAGTCATGTTTGGTTTTATAGTGTTCTAAAATGCCGTAATGTTTTACTTATTTAAAAAAAAAATCGTATCCATTTTCTAAATCACTTTGAATGACTATACGTCGTTTATTTTATTTCTTTCTTTATCTGTTTTGTTTTGTTTGGAAAATTTGCACATTATTCCTTTAAATCATGTCTTGTCTGGTTTAATGTCCCAGGAAAGACAGAGTTGGCCAAACAGGTGGCGCGCTACGTGCACAAGGACATTAAAAAGGTAGGTTACACAGCATTTTACTCACACACACACACACACACACACACACACACACACACGCGCGCACACACACACACACACACACACACTCACACTCTCAAACACTCACGCACACTATATATCTAGGTGGTTTGCCATTGTAATCAATAGGTGGACACTCAGCCTTCTCAGAGATATAAAACACATATAAGACATTTAATTTAGTGTCTCCTCCCGCTTTGAGGGAATGACAGACAATTCAATTACTCTTGGTTTCCATGGTTACTGTACTTTCAGCCCAGTGCCACAGAAACATACACAGTGTGTGCGCAGTGATGTGCTGGGAGAGTTAATCCATGGTGTGCTTGCAGGGTTTCATCCGTATGGACATGTCGGAGTTCCAGGAGAAACACGAGGTCAGACACTCCTCTAAACACCTGAGACCGACTCATTCAGTCCACTTGTATTGAACCAGTTCCGTTTCTCATAACGGATTCCGAATCCAAAACCGATGGATTCACTTCCTGTCGTCTCAGGTGGCAAAGTTCATCGGCTCCCCTCCAGGTTACGTGGGACATGATGAAGGAGGTCAGCTGACCAAACAGCTGAGGGCCTTTCCCAACGCTGTGGTTCTGTTTGATGAGGTGGACAAGGCTCATCCTGACCTCCTCACTATCATGCTGCAGCTGTTTGACGAGGTGTGTATTCAAACACACACACACACACACACACACAATCTTGTAATTCCCCCTTAGTGGGGACACAATGCAGATGCATAAACGAGCTAGTACCCACCGGTCTTTACCTTGTTCCATGGTGTCTGTTCCGCCTCCTCTCTCAGGGCCGTCTGACGGACTGTAAGGGCAAAACCATCGAATGCAAAGACGCCGTTTTCATCATGACGTCCAACGTCGCCAGTGACGAGATCGCCGAGCACGGGATCCAGCTCCGTCACGAAGCCGAAGAGATCACCCGCAGGAAACTGGCCGACAACCTCGGTGAGCCAAACACACACACAAGGGATCATCACTATACGTCCCGGTCCTTCCACCTTTTGCAACCCATTGTAGCCTCTTCTGGCAGGTGCCAGCTGTGATTGATGGAATGAGGCGGGTGTAAACTTTGTGTGTCATCTGACAGAGGACGTTCAGAAGGGCGAAGACATCAAAATCTCCCGTCAGTTCAAAGAGTCGGTGATCCGACCGATACTGAAGGTAACGCGGCATCTACGCGCCAGTGAGACCCGTGAGACACGTGTTTGCTTCTCCACCGTCGGGTCATTCCTCGTTGTTTGGTTCCCTCTCAGGCGCATTTCCGGAGGGACGAGTTTCTCGGTCGGATCAATGAAATCGTATACTTCCTGCCGTTCTGTCACTCGGAGCTGCTGCAGCTCGTCAGTAAAGAGCTCAACTTCTGGGCCAAGAAGGTGCGTGACACAGTGGGAGGTTAACTCTGCTTATTTTATTTATTTTTATTATTTATTTATTTATTTTTTACCTTTTTGACTGTGTTGAAATCAGTGATATTTTCAACGTATGTATTTGTTTTTACCATCAGGTCTGGCCTCATGAAGTATTACTAATCAGTATTAGCAGTGAAAAAAATATCAGTCAACTTCTCCTCCACATAAATGTTGTATATTGTCACACTACACAAACCAAAACTGTGTGTGGAGAGAAAAATGGAGGTTTTTGCCTCTTGACAATCATCGGCTCTATCGTGTGTGTGTGTGTGTGTGTGTGTGTGTGTGTGTGTGTGTGTGTGTGTGTGTGTGTGTGTGTCCTCTGAGCGAGGGGATGTGCCCTCGTGGTGCAGAAGCGTCTGAGCAGCAGCAGATCAATATAATGTGCCACTACTACTCACTATAATGTGATTAGTGTGTTTAACATGTGGAGTCTTCATCAATATTTAATTATTAATATTACAGCTGGTTCCTGAAGGCAAACACAGGCCCCCGCAGGCAACTGATAGGGACCTGAATCACCACTCTCACTCTGTTTGGCTGTTAAACGCTGTGTGTGTTTACACACACACACACACACGCGCGTATGTGTGTGTTCATTCTTTTGAATAGTATATATCTTGTAATATCCTGTTTCTGTCTGTGTGTGGCAGCAGCGTCACCAGCAGACTTCTCATTATCGCGGAATCCTCTGGAGCCGCTCTTTTCATCGCCCGCTTATATTAAACAAATTAAATGTTTAACTCTTTATTATGCCGTTATTTCTGACGTGATATTATGAACGTTTGTATCTCCGGAGGAAAAAAAAAAAAAACAACTACAAAAACCTGGCATCTCGTTTATTGAATGCTACGTTAGCGGCGGGAGCTAAATGAGTGAATCACTCCTATTGACTGGCGTTTGATTAAAGCGCATTAAGAGCCTGTTGATTAGCGCTGGCAGACATGTTGCCTGACATTATCTCCTCTCCGCTCTCTCCCTCCCTCTCTCTCTCATCCAATCCAACAGCACTCTTATGATGTACTGCATATATGCATATATATATATATATATATATATATATATATATATTTGTTGTCTCTCTTTTGTCCATTACCTTGTTCCCTTTTCTTAATCTCGTCCCTTTGTTCATCAGGCCAAGCAGCGCCATGGCATCACTCTGCTGTGGGACCTCCCGGTGCTGGAACTGTTGGCGGGGGGGTATAATATGCATTATGGAGCACGCTCCATCAAACATGAGGTATACACACACACTGTCACACACACACACACACACACACCAATTTCTGACTGCTCACCTGATTAATCTGGTACTGAGTTTTTAGTCATCTGCAGCTGCTGCAGGTTCCATTCCGACCCTCAGCACCGAATCTGACACACTGCACCTTTAAAAGACAAAAGTATGACTCAAAAAAATAGATACACACATTTTAAAGACAGACGTTCTCATTCTGTCCACCGCTCCATCTCCTGTTTGCACCCTCTCCCTGAAACGCTCTGTTGGGCTACAAACACACAACACACATGAATCTCATTCTCCCAGCACTTTCCTAACCTCACCCCTGCTCCACCCCCCACCCCCCCACCCCCACCCCCACACACACCAGGTCGAGCGTCAGGTGGTCAACCAGCTGGCCGCCTCCTTCGAGCAGGACCTGCTGCCCAAGGGCTGCACGCTACGCCTCTTCATCCAGTCGGAGGGAGAGGGGAAGTCGTCCACCCTGCGCCTGGAGGTGGTGGGGAAGGACAACTCGTCCAGAACGCTGGACGTCCGCCCGCCGCTCAGCCCCGACCACTGACACACAACCCGCACAACACAGAGGATCTACCACACAGATACGTATAAACACTCATCACAGCCATCATCGCCGCCGCCGCCGCCGCCGTCACGGTCACCATGGTGACACAGTGTCAGGACAGAAGCTCCGTGGTGGATGTGACCAATAAAAGTACCTTGGATTAACACAACAGCGCCGCCTCTGTTTCAGTCACTCGCGCAGTAACTCCGTGCAGTTCACCGTCTGCCAACAGGAAGTCACAACAGGCCTTTGAAGCAGCGGGAGCTTTGCAGACATTAGATATCAAACTTGGGCCTCGCTGGACGTTGTAGCCTCGACATCAGCGGATGTCAAACATATTATCTTCATCATCGCCGTCGTCGTCATCATCATCATCATCATCATCATCATCATCATCATCAGTGGACTGAAGTCGTCATATTAACTTTGTAGAGCTTTGCCACTTTATATTTGTAGAGGATCCACTCAGCAGTGTTTGTCCTTTTTGTGTGTTAGAGCACCGATACAGGCAAAGATATTTATCAAAGATATTATATACTGTGTATTTAAGTTTAAAGGCAATGGAGGGCGATGATGAGAGAGTGAATGGGAGTTTTAGAAGCTTATTCAAAGGTCCATTGTGTAGGATTTGTGTATGAATACAGCTGCAACAAGCAACTTCACCACTAGATGTCCTCAAATCCTACACTCTGTACCTTTGGAAAGCAGTTGCTTGCAAAAAATGAAACTTAACATGAAGGTATTTGTCCAAGATGCCAATATTTTTAGATTAAATAGATAAAAGCCAATTTCTCCCGTGAATGAAAGTGAAGCATCGATGACCAAAGATAGTTTGACGTTGCCTCAGTTTGTCACTTTAACGCACCGCTCACATGTGGAGAGCTCCCCCCCCCCCCCCCCCCCCCCCCCCCCCCCCCCCCCCCGGTGTGGATGTGGAGAGCCCCCCCCCCCCCCCCTCACCCCCCACCCCCCACCCCACCTCAGGGCCCCACTCACCAGCACAGCTACACTTTGAAATATATGTAGGAAAATAGCAGCTTATTCATTTTAGTGACTAATGTCTTAGTGTGGAGGAAACGCGCATCAGTCAGTTTGATTGATCCATAATAGAGGAGCCCAGTGAACGCTCTCCGTTGATGCATGTTTAAGTGTAGAAGCCTCGTCTGTCACGGCGGCGGCGCTCTGGTGCCGTACGCTGCGCCTCCCTGTGACATTAAGAGGAATTTAGAGTCGTAAAGAAACAATAATCAAAGTGTTGTATCATAAATGTTTGAGCGGCGTGTCGAGCGGGCGCCACATGTCAGCGGGCCACATCGCTCATTGTTGTTTCCACCGAGTAAATAAAGTCGTCACAACAAAAAGGGGGAATTCCTCCGTTGTGTTTTGTTTTTTTTGTTGTATTTGTGACATGCTGACACCCCTGATGGATGGATGGGTATGTGTGTGTGTGTGTGTGTGTGTGTGTGTGTGTGTGTGTGTGTGAGTGAGAGAGAGAGCAGTGCCTGGGTGGGAACTCTACAACAATAATGCTTGTCCACCTTGTGAAACGACATGACAGAGGAATTTGACTGGAATCCTGCTCTGTGTGTGTGTGTGTGGGTGGGGGTGTGGGGGGGGGGGGTTGACATGTCGTATGCTGGGTTAGAAAATGCCAGACAACTGTCACACACACAGACACACACCATGCAGGAATGTCTTTCCTATAGGGAGGAATTAGCATCAGGAGAAGGACACAGTAAGTCTTGCCGTGCTCTGTCTGGACCCCCCAAAAACACACACACACACACACAGTTCTTTAAAGGGATCATTAAATTGGTGGAGTGGGAAATCAATATCTGTGAAGGTAAGAGTACTGTGAGTTAAAACTAATATCTGGTGTTAAGCATTAACAGTCAGGTTGATCAGTGAGAGCTGGAGTCGATATCTATTTACAATAAAGCAGTAACCGTTTGGATCATGGCCTTTAATGATTATAATCATAATTTATGAAATAATTCTTATCAAAATTTAGAAACTGAATGAAAAATTAAACTTGCTGGGACTCAGCAAATGTGATAAGAAGATGAGTTTTAAAATCGCTCTCTGGAGGGGTTTTTTTCTAATGTAAAAGTAAAATATGGATGATTGTGTCCCTCTTTGTGTTTGTTTTTCATGGCACTTTGCAAAGTAAAAAACAGTCACACACCTGAGTTGTGGTCTGTGGCTGAGTGGGGGCATCATTTGCTGAGAAACAGAGAAATAAGCAGCAGGTGCTTTTTTTGTTTGTTTTTTAACTCTGCATTTTCCCCAGCGGCTGCATCTGGACAGTAGATCAGGTTCTGCTTCGATAACTCCAGGCTTTTCCCATCGCTTATAACCCTCAAACACATCTGCAATTTATGGTTTTAGGAAGTCGAGCTGGCAACACGGTGTGTGTGTGTGTGTGCGCGATGCACGTGTGTGTGTGTGTGTGTGTGTGTGTGTATCCATTTACCCTCCCCTGAGGAGTGAGACAAGAAAAAGAGGAGAAAGAGAAGAGGCTCTTAGTCTGTCCGTCAGGCTATTTCTGACTGCTGCCATTTCTCTGATTAGATTATGGAGAAACAGAAACCTGGCTCTCCATCGTCCTAACCTCCCTCTCCTCCCTCTCCTCCCTCTATCACTGCATTTTACTCACTCGCCCCCTCCCTCCCTCACTCCATCTCTCTCTCTCTCTCTCTCTCTCTCTCTCTCCTCCACCTTTCTCTCCCAGCCCTTCCCTGTCTGTGCGTCTCTCCTCCACCTCTTGCTGCCAATAGCGGTGGAGGAGAGTTTAAAGGTCCAGTGTGTAAGATCCAGGTGGAATTGTCCATGTGTTTTGGGAAAGATTCAACATAAAACAACTCTTATCGAGCTCTTTATCGGTGTATTACCTGCTTCAGTGTTGCAGTCATAACCCTAGAATGAGGCCTTACGTTTACATGCGGAGAAGGTCCTCTGTTTGGAGGCGGCCATGTTGCACACTGACAAGCATGGAAACGAGATGTAGCTGTGCTGTCACTGTGTGAGGGGAGCTCGGTGTGCGTTTGATTCCAGCAGCAGCAGCAGCAGCAGCAGCAGGGAGGTGCAGCCAGGTGGAGGTGGTGAATGATGAATGACTACCAGAGCTTCTCCCATTATCATATCTGTCCCCCTGCTCTTAACGGGGGATTTTCATCCGTGTCCCTCTGCACTATACTCTTACACTTACACCACCGCCGCCCACTTCCACCCCCGCCGCCCCCCCCCCCCCCCCTCCCCTCTCTCCCCCCCCCCCCCCCCTCTCTCTTTCTCTCTTTGTTAGCGATCGATTTCACCTCCATTACCTCAGTGCACTCAGCTGCGGCGTGGAAATGCTGCTGGATCCTGCAGCTGCAGAGGGAGCAGAGCGCAGTCGTCACACGGGGGCCCACACGCGCAGCTGCACCCAGACTCCGGACTGTCTCCCCATTGGCACGTTGATGATGTCGCGCGTACGATGAACACAAAAAGAAAAAAAGAAAAACTTCACCATTTTGGTGATAGGAGCTTACACTGGTGTAAATGTGCTGTTCCATCCCTCACCTGAGCTCCTGTGGAAATCCTCACCCTCTCGGACCCCCCCCCCCGCTGGAGTTCATGTCTGTGAGCGTCGTCGGCCTGTAGAGACTTTCTCTCTGTGGCCAGGCCCCAAAAATCAAGATGGAAGATGTGAGAACCTGGGGAGGCTTCAAGAAGAGTGAATGAACGTGTTGATGCATTTCTAACACGAAGAAAACGAAACAATAACAATACAAAAGATGCTGGAATCTCCTGTCCCCATTGTTCCTTATTTGTGAAACCAACTTCATAGAGAGTCTGAAAACTGCTATCTATTTGGCTCTTGGGGCCTTTAAAGGTGCATGATGACACTTTATGATGTTTAAATAGCTATTTTTTTTATTCCACTTAGCGAAAAAGGCCCATTGATGTGGCCGGTTTTCCATGTGGCCTGTTTTTCTACGGAGTAACTCCAACTACTCTCTCCTGGTTTGTTGACGTTGGTCTGATATGAGCTGAAGTCTAGTTAGTGACTGTTTAAGTCCAACTTCCATGTCACTGAATAAACCCACTATTATCGCCCTGCATGGTGTGAGTGGGAGCTACACTCGGTGACCGTGACGTCATGGATCGGATTTGATGCTCCAGAGGAATTATTGATATTATTGATAGTGTCAAAAGTGTTAATGACATTGTTATGGATTCCTCATGGTTAAAAAAAAAT
>JAFBJT010108090.1:0-16774 GCA_016785325.1 Chascanopsetta lugubris | reverse complement strand
CACACACACACACACACACACACACACACACACACACACACACACACACATGCAGAGGTGATACTCCCCTCCGGTTGCACAGATCTTATTTCCTGTGGCTGTCGAGCAGAGAAACATTTCCCTTTGACCAGGTCTCATTTCCATCCACTCTCGCCTCATTATACACACACGCATTCTCACAACAACACCACGCAATAACTTGGATTATGAAAAAAAACACACTGTGTATGAGTGCAGGGTCTGATTTATGAGTTATGCTTGAACAGCGGTGAGTGATGGTGTGTAGTTCAGCCTCACACTATGGATTCCTCATTATCGTCTCTTTCCCTCGGACTATGAGAACTGAGAACCAGAACCAGCCCAACAGAAGAAGTAACCAAGGATGATTTTTTTTTATTGTGCAAAACAAGCTGAGGAAACTCAGAGGAGACATTTTCATTTCTTAATCAGTTTAAATTCGGATGAGCTTAAATAAAGTACCAAACCACATTTCATTGTCATGGTGTCATTTCTGTTGCATGTACTTTTATGATGGCATCTGTAAGATGCCCTTTACTGACTCGACACAAAGCTTCCACTGTCGTTGCCGGAAACAGAAATGAACAGATGGAACAGCTTTCAACATGAGGTATACGGGTGCTAACAAGCTCAAGACCCTCGAAGGGGCCGGTCTTGGCCCACCGGCCGTATGTTTGACACCCCTGTCATAGAGGGTTATTAGAACATATGGACTGGATCTGCAATCTGAGAGACCTGATCGTGACTTTGGAGGCTGTTCTTTGAAAATCGGTGATGATGTTAATCAGAGTTATACTGAATGGAGGCCGTCAAAGACCATAAAGAAAACGTTGCTAACATCGATAGCTTCTGATTTTTGCGTACATTTACAGGAGCAAACCTTTGAGATGGATACATGTTGTTGTTGTTGTTTTTATCTTTCACTGTGCTGCCAAAGTATTTTTTTTATTTCTATTTTATTTCTTAAAGCTCAAAAACATGTTCTACCATTTTTGATCCCATCTGCCTCAAAGGGCTTTCATGATGCATTCCACATGAAACATCTGAATACAGTCGTTTGGGGGAATGTGCGCAGTTTATCTATGAAGGGGAGAAGGTTGTGATTCATTCTGTGGAGTTTCTCCGAGGCAGTGGTTCATCGGGGAGGACGGTATTCACAGATACTCTTTAATCACAAAGTACTGTGATTTTTGTTATCTTTTATTTTGCACCTACATGATTCGAATTGCTTCCTACATTTCCCTCACAAATCCACGTGGTGATGGAATCAGGACGTGTTGCCGTCAGTCCCGTTACACCACCAGACTTTAATCTCATCTCTCTGTTTACTTGACATCTATATTGATCCGGACCTTTTCATCTGACTAACATCAAGGTAATATCAAAACCGGCACATTTCATCTCTCAAATATCTCCCCTGGATCAGACGCTCCGTTTTACCCCACCAACCAGCAAAGCATGACGAATCATTCCAAGATGCCCGATTGTATTATATTCACAATATTCTAATGTGTACAGCAGACACAGCATCACATCTGTGTCTGGTCTTCAATATACGTCGCTGTATATACATCTACAGATTTGTATGGGCCTCCAGGGGGCGCAAGGGGACAGCACGAGCACAAATCCGCCTCGAGACGAAAGTGACATTGTGAGCGGCAACGAAAGAGAGACTGAAAAAGTGTGTGACGAAGTCATTCTGAGGCTGTTCAGTCGCGACACTGAAGAAGAAGTCTCCGTGAACTGTTGTGTGATTGGTCAGGGATTTGAAGAGGGCGTGGAGGAGTGAGATGTGTGTGTGTGTGTGTGTGTGTGTGTGTGTGTGTGTATGTATAGCTGATTGCATGGACCTTGAATTTGTCATAATTGCGATCAATATGCACTTCTATTTTATTCATTGATTGATTCAAATATGTTAAAACATTAATGTTTTGGATGCAACTGAAATACCTTGCATGGCTCCACTGGATTGGTGGAGAGCCTTTTTATAAGGGGGCAACCTTGTGAGTCCAAACTTTGCTTACGTGATGATAGATGTTGATTATTGTCAGTCTTGGGGAAGTTACTTCAAAGGCGTAATGCTTTACTTCTCACTTCTTACTGTCATTTCAAAGTAATTTGTTACATCGCAATATTACTGTCTTTGAATTACTTTCACTGAAATAACAGGAAATGTGGATTGAGATTGTGTTCAATGCAGCTCATTACAGGTCCAGCAGGGGGTGATGTGGTACGTGGTAGTGACTGCGCTAGGCTTAAGGCTAACAAAAGTATTACCGTGTCGTTGCCAGCCCGGACAGGGGTCTCGCTCACCATGTTTCTAAAAGATGGAGACTCCACAGTTGAAAGCGGCAGCATGTCTTCGACAACATACTCTGCCACGAATCTCCTGACTTCTCCGGGATCAAACGTCGCAGAACGGGAGAATGTTTCTTAGTATTTTTTTTATGCTTCGGAGTTTTTTCTCCGCTGTCTCCCGCAGTTTGCTTTGGTTTGGTTACTAGCTTGATGACAGCGTGGCCCCGCGCTAGTTGTTTCATTCAATTACCGGAGCTATTTGGCGAGGTAGAGAGATCTTTTGGTTTCACACACAAAGTGCACTTAACTATAATGTTCTGTGTATCCTCGTCTCTGATGAAGTGAAAATAATGAGCGTATGTCCATTTCCCAAATGTAGAGTCCGTCATCTTCCCCTCGATCAATAGTTCGCTAGCAGTAAGAGGAAGTGAACATTGAAACTGATTTTTCTCCCCTGCTAATCTCGCGGTGTTGGCAAATTTGTATAAAAACAACACACCACGTACTTCCGGGTTTAAATTGCACTGTAACGCACGTTACTGAGATTTGTACCCAGTAAAATATTACCTTTTTTTTTTAATACCTTACATTACCACATTACAGCAAAAATTAATGCATTACAGTAATTGCATTACTTTTGAAACGCTTTACTCCCAACACTGATTATTGTAAGGTCCTTCAGCCATTAACTCCAATTAGTTATAATTATGCTCTGGAGGTGACTGTGAACATTGGGGCTCTTTAAGTAAAACCCACTCATATTACCATTGAAAACACTGGGGACACACAGCAAGAGCTCCCTCACTCAACTTTGTCTATATGTGACAGTTTATTGCATCAGGGATGGCAGCGGCTTCCTTTACTGAAGGATTGTTAATACCTTTATTTATGCCCCCAGCCTCAAGGCATCCCTTATATAACCACACACACACACACACACACACACACACACACACACACACACACACTAGCAGAATGAAGGATATTAAGACGTGTTTGGTCATGGCCGGCAGCATTAGGAAATGGAGGTTGAGAGACAGGAGGGACGTTGACAGGTTAAGTATGAGAGAGAAAAATATGAGAAAGCTCAGGTTCAAAACGCATTCTTTTTTTCCGGTCTTCACTCCTTCTCCACGGCTCCTCCCTTCCTCCTTGTTTCTTCTGCTGTTAATCACCCCTTCGTTCTCTCCCTTTGCTGTCGGTGGTAAAAGGCGCACCACCTACGCTCGCCATAACAACATTGCCGCCCACGGCGACGGGAGAAGCAGGGGGGGGGGGCAAAATGAGAGGGATGGAAATGATCATTCTAGAAAGTAAAGGTGGATGACAGCATCACATGACTCATAAAACAGATAGCGCCATTAGGGGTTTTGGGTGTACTGCATGCATGTTCTATGGATATCATTTATTCTTCAACAAAGGCAAGTTCATATAAAGAAGTTATGGTGTGAGTTTAGACGTAAAACTGATGGAAATGACGCCTAAGTGAATCATACCATTCTTGATAAGCTGGGGTGTGAAGTATGACTTCTTTGTATTAGACTTTCTATTTATTGTGTAATTGTAATTTCATTTTATTACACAATTAATTGCACATTATATCAGATTGAGGTGATTTCTTTTCAGGTTTCGACTGGGATACTTTGAATATGAAATTATTATAGTGATGTCTTTATTTGTAAATAAGACTGTTGGTGTATTCCTTTCTTATACATGCAGACTGCCATGTTGCACCACCATGTCATCACAGTGAGGGTTATTAGGCTGCAATATTACATTTCACCTCTAGGTACCACTAAAACCTTGGAAATATACATTTTGCATGTGAAAATAAAAAATGTGTGAGATGGCCAGGAGAGGAAAAGAGCAGGCAGCAGCAGGAGAAGCAGAGAAGAAGTAATATTGATGAGTCAGCAATTTCTTGCCTGCTGGAAGTCAGACCTCCCACCGTACAAATACAACATGTCCACATGTTCAGGCCAGTGTCATGTTTAATGTTATGACATTCTTTAGTCCTTTTAATTTTGTCCTGGAGTTATCTTTGATACATTTGCTAAATTCACCAATGGGGGACAAACAATAAAATGAAATAAAATGAAATTAAACATAAAAAAAAAAAAAAAAGTGTACCCTACTGTTCCCACATAAACAGGTGGTTTTATTTCTCTTGTGTTTTGTATGGATACAATCTGACCCCTGACCCCAAAGACAAGTAATGCAGTGTATCTGTGAATTGACTCCTCCATGTGAAACACCGTACCGGTCTGAAGTGAGCTGATTCATGAACATGCCATGATAACCTCGATTTCGCTCACCTCCTCTCCATCATGCTCCGCCTCCGTCACGGAGCCAGGCCTATCGGCTGACACTGTAAAGAAACAGTGTTATTTTCTCGCCATATACACGATTAATGCGTTTCATAATTAGGTCGCTGACAAATGGACACATCACTGCTTGCGTGTGCTTCCTGTATGCATGCTTTAATGTGCCACTTATAATATAGTAGGAGCAGTGGTGTGTCCATTCCTCATCCCTATCATTAGGAAACATTCACCGTGGGCCGTGGGTGTTTGCGTGTTATCTGTCAAAGAAATGCTCGTTGAAGCCAGCGTGTGAATCTTTCAGGGAAAATACTCTGCCTGAGATGATGCTTTTTAGATCATTCATTCACAACACAAAGCTCGAGTATGTGCCGCTCACCGCGTCTGAATGTTGTTCTCAAAAAAAAAGAAATTCAGCATTTTGCCAACAAGCTTCTCCTGACTGCAACATCCTCAGTCAAAGGGCCTGGTATTAAAGTGCAGTGTAATGGTGCTTGGCTACTAGGGTGAGGGTAAACCGGTTTGAGTAGAGGTGTCAAACATACGGCCTGCGGGTCAGAACCGGTCCACTAGAGGGTCCGATCCGGCCCGAGGGGAGATCGATTTTGCAAATAGTAAAAACTACTAGAAGCTGTACTTTCTATGCCAGATCACAAGGGGGAGCCGTTTGAAATCAGTGAGTTGGAGAGAAAAAGTCGAGGAGTAGAAGTCTTCATAACATTCATTAACCAATTTTGAATAAGTGCAATAATGCAAAAATATGTTGGTTAAAAGTTGTCAGCATTGATTGATTTTAGTCACGTCCAAAAACATAACAAAACAATTGGATACTAACATTTTCATGAATTTATATCAACCTCAATGTATTATGCTTTTCCCATTACCCATAAATGTATTACTGTTTTTACAGCAGCTCAGAGTGGACATACAAAACATCTTTTGAGTTTTAACTGAAGTCCACCATAGGTTGTCCTGAGGTGATGGGATATAACATGCAACTTCACCTCTAGATGGCACCAAATCTGACACACTGCTCCTTAAGGATACCGTATGTAATTGCCTTTGAGAGATTTCAGAGCAAATCAGCTCTAGAGTTGAGTTTGTGATTGAAGATGCGTCTGAGTTTTAAGTCCAAACAGAATTCTCTAGATAGAAAAGTTAAATTATGTGCAACAAAACACAGATAAGTCAAAAAAAAAGTTGTTCCAGGGGATATTTGTCATCGTGTGGATCACATGCACATCCCTTCCCCCTGTATCCCTGCTGCTCCACCGAGCTCTGTCCCTCCACTGTATTATCTGCTAACCAGATCATTTACTGTCTGCAGATGGCCAGCCAGCACTGAGTGTGTGTGTGTGTGTGTGTGTGTGTGTGTGTGTGTGTGTGTGTGTGTGTGCGAGAGTCAAGGTTATTACCATCAATTTATACTAAAACGCAAGTCATTCAATGCACTTCCACAGCAGGAGATGAAAAAGAAATACAGGAAACATGCAAGATAACACCTGTATAAATTAATGAGAGGCTAATGAGGTTAATGTGATACGTGTGATTTTGAGTAAATCCAATCAAGTTTTATTTATATAGCCCACATTCACGAATTAAATTTTGTCTCACAGGTTCTCACGGGGCTGGGGGGGGGGGGGGAACATCTTCTTTCACGGGGCTGGGGGGGGGGGGGTAACATCTTCTTTCCTTAGACCCTCACCAAGGGCAAGGAAAAACTACCAGGGAAAAACCCTTTCAACAGGGGAAAAAATGAGGTGGAAACCTTGGTTGAGTACAGCCCATCAAAACTGGAGTGGGTCCGTATCACCAAAGAGCCCTTGAATGTCATTGTCTTTCAAAGTTGACACACTTTTTGCTCTCTTTTGTGGGTGTGACAGCTGTTTTCACTCATTCTTCTCTTGCTTGTTCTGGTGCATATTGTTATTGCGCCTTGATTATGGGCTGAATCCTACATGGACTTCCTGTTGTGTTGTCATGTGGCAGAGAGGGTTCTAACTTGCAGGCTACCTCCAGCATGATTTCATGTTATGTCATGTCATGTCAATTTCAACTGCACAAAGTCCAAGCTGGATTCAAACTAGCCTTTATGGCCGCAGCTCTAAACACTGCCAGCCCAATCTCCAGCATGTCGCAGTAATTCAGACCTTTGTGTTCAAACAACCAAAAATCACATACATGTGTTTCTGAGTACAGCCCATCAAAACTGGAGTGGGCTCTTATCATCAAAAGGCCCTTGTCTGTCAAAGTTGACATCCTTTTTGCTGTGTTTCATGAGTGTGACAACCTTTTTTTCAGACAGTTGTTGCATGTTGCACCTTCACATTCTCACATAATAGCCCTTCCAGATTATTAATAGTATCATGTATTCAAATTAAATGCATATTTGAAACCTAATTAATCACTTTTGGTGACAATGGCCGTATCATGTTCAAACCCACCGGATCAATTTGCATGATACACAATGGATCTAAATATAGCAGTTGGACTCCCTGGTGTAAAATGAACTTGGTCAGCATGACTGAAACAACAAAGCCCCTCTTCCATCCATTAACTGCTCAGCCGTCGGACTCACAGACCCGTCACTCAGTCTCTTAATAAACCTGACAACCCACTGAGACCTGTGGCAGCATGCGGTTCACCATGTCTGCCTTCATGTGGCGAACAGTATAACCACTGTCCCCCACGGCAGCGGAAAGCAAACACACAGGGTCACAGTTCTGTCATGACAACAGACAGGTGTGTGTGTGTGTGTGTGTGTGTGTGTGTGAGTGTGTTTGTTGGTATGAGCACATGTAGAGACAGACACAGCAGGGGGGGAAAGCCAGATAACACCGTGGGTGACAAAGGCAGAGACTGATAGAATAACTTTCAGCACTTTTCCACTATATTGAATTATAGAGTCATTTCCTAATCTCATATTTAGAAAGAAATGGTATCAGTCAAAGAAATGTCAGCATAAACCTTTTAATGCTCGTTATTATTATTATTATGACAGTCAATTCCAGTGTATTTAACCTTGGCCAACATGCAGAGATAATAGCATTTTTTATTATGGTTCTTAAAATGCTTTATGAAGCGCTTAACAAAGAGGAAACAATGGACCGGCATTCTTCAGTGGCTCAGATAAAAGACAAATACACAGATGAAAAATGAATAAAATATTACAGAATAGTGGCTGTTCCAGTGTCAAAGCCTGATGCCCTTTGTTTTGAGTAATATGTTAATGAGGCGGAACAGATACGGGGATGAAGTGACGGCCACAGATATTTCAAAAGGAGCATTTGATCTCACCTCATTAGTGATTCTTTTGAATTAAAAGCCGTTTCTTTTCTCAGATGCAAAGTCATTCGGTGCAGAGTGGTGTGTTTGTGTGTTTGCCTGCATGTCACCATTAGTGTGTGACTACATCAAAGCAGCAGGTGTCACTGTGTTATTCTGATACCAATGAGCTATACAACAGCATGTGCTTATATTTGATTTGATATTTGACTGGGGAACGGGTGGAGACCAAAAAGGAGGTCAAAGTCAACACATACTCACCAGGACAGACACCAGGCTTGAATTAAATTGGACCCACTGCCGGTAAAAGTACCTACCTCTTAACGTCAGAGATTCAAAAGGTGATTCCTTTGAGATGTAAGTCCATACTGACATAACGGCATCACTTTTGCCCAACCATGATGTCAGCCTCCTGTTTGCCCCAAATACCAAAGGTATTTTTTTATTTACTTAGACCTGTTCACTATAGAGACTGGTGAAGTCATTGTAGTTTTCAAGACACAATTTTCAGGTCCTTTGAATTGTCCTGCTGGAAGTAGCCTTCAAGACATGGGTTCATTGTTATCCAAAATGGATGGACATGGGCAGCATCAATACAATGGTATTGTGGTCTGGTCTGGTGTTTACTGCCTCAAAATTGCACCAGTTGAAATTGCACTTCCCATTGCTATTGAGAATATGGTTTTAACCTCTTTGATCTGCTTTGATTGACAAGTGCCTTTCAGATGATGCATAATCCTTTTCCTGTGCCCACTGATACATAGAATGAGCCAAGGGAAAATGTGTTTTCCATTTATAATACACGAGCAGAAATGAGCAGCCCTCCACTTCATTCAGTGTCTCTAAATGAAAGAGAAAATGAATGCGATCTGCTCGGTATCATTTCCAGGCTCAAGGCAATAACGGGTGTGTGTGTGTGTGTGTGTGTGTGGGGGGGGGGGTGGACATTTTAAAAAGCCGATCGACCTCAAGGCAATAACGGGTGTGTGTGTGTGTGTGTGTGTGTGGGGGGGGGGGTGGACATTTTAAAAAGCCGATCGACGTTTGATATTGCTTTGCATGCCACACAATACTTTACACAGGTGCTCGAATTGGCTTCAAAATAAAGAGAAACCCCATTTTATCCACAGTGCGATCCATTTTCTCAGTGTGTTTCTCCCCTTGCTGTTACACACACACACACACACACACACACACACCTCCAGACTGCAATTACTGAGCAGCAGCTGGCGAGGAGAGCAGCTGATGCACACGCACCCTCACACACCTGCACAAGTTAAACCTTTTGTTGGACCAAACCACCGAGTGTAATTGGTCTCTTTTTGCAGGATTTTTATTTCCTGATGAAATTCATTATCCCTCGGTGGCGCTCTCCTCTGCCCCCCCCCCCAAACATAAAAACATACTGTGTAAAGTCCCTTCTGCTTCTAAATCAAGTCTGTGTCAGTCTACGTGTCCATTCTTGGTCCAATTCTACATCTCTAGCTTGAGCAGCAAGATGGCGGACGGGTGAACAACAAACAAGCGCAAGAGTGAGGTAAAGAAGCTGGCAGAATAACCACGTCCCTCCCCTACTGGACAGGTTCAGCAACAGCTGGTCCCTTTTCTGTTGCAATGACTTACTTATTTGATCTAATCTTATCCATGTAATAGTATTTTCTATTCTTTTTTATTATTATTATTATCATAGAGGCTAGTGTGCTCAAGCTCTGTTCCTGTCTGTTATCTAGTGACTGAATTTACGATGATCAGTGTCACTGTTTACAACTTAATTTGAGTCCAGTCTGCGGTGGTTAAGTCCCATCTCAGAATAACCATTTTGGGGACTTCTGACTTATGTTCCAAAAGTAGGGAAAAGTATGTTTGATGTACGTAGGTGGTCCCGACTTGAATCCATTTTCGCTCTTGATAACATCTGTTCAAACTCACTGCTCTCTGATGTGTGAATTTTCTTGGAGGAAAGTCTCAAGTGCGAGAAACAACATGGGCCTCTATCTATTCGTCCTGGTTCCATTCACATTAGCTGCCTTTCAAGTCAACACTGTTAATCTATGTGTTTCATCTCTTTATGCGCGGCGCCTGCAGTTCAAGTTGGGATCTCGCCGCTTTCTTTGTAATGTTGGATACTGATACAATCAGATGAATCAGTTAAGTCCCTTTCTAGATCAGTGGGATCCAAAATGTTATCTGAGGACGGATGATAGAGTTCACCTCAAAGAACACTTGTATTTAACTGCTGGAATTATGTAAAGTTAAGTAAGATGGTGAGAGTTCAGCCTGACAAGCTCTGATTACAACCGCTGGCAATACATTTGAGTCAGTGCTTCATGGGTGATGCCCACAAAAACGGCCACCTGTAGCTCCAATAGGGTTGCCATAGCAACACAAAGGAAATTAATGACTGGACAGCAGGCAGCTATGGGTGATGCTGAGCTTGTGGTCTGTGTGTGTGTGTGTGTGTTTGCAAAAATGTACATTTTCACAAGTTTATATGTATATATATATATAGTGAACATGTGGAAGGTGACATTGGCTGCAATATGTAACTCTGACTCCAAGTCCTACACATTTAAGTATTATAGTATTATTTTCCAAATTTGAAAATGACAAAGTCAGTCAAAACTGGAGTGTAGAGTTGTTGTTATCATGATGTATTGGCACAGAACCCATGTGACAGTGGCTGGTGGCTATTGACACTTATGCATGTGGGATGATGGTTCAAGTGCCGAGGTCTCGGGCACTTATTAATCCGACATGTGGGGGCGAGTGGTGAGATAGAGACAGGGTCATGCTGTATGTCAAGGCCAGTCCTGAATAAACCAAGAGACATGCAGGCCCAAACCTTTATATGCTGCAGTGAAGGACATGACTTGGCAAACTGTAGAGACTGGAAGTCACTTAAAAGAAGCTGTGAGTCAACATTTAAAAGAAGCCGTGAGTCAACATTAAAAACTATCATTCAAAGGTTGAAAAACGTGATGATGAGTTCCTAATGTTAATGGTAATGTCCGACTGACGAAATGTGCACAATCACCACAGCGGCATCATTACTACAGGATCCTGTAGAGATCAGTGATACCACACATGTCGCTGATGACTGATGAATACTGGTACGTGTGTGTGTGTGTGTGTGTGTGTGTGTGTGTGTGTGTGTGTGTGTGTGTGTGTGTGTGTGTGTGTGTGTGTGTGTGTGTGTTTGTGTGTGTGTGTGTGTCAGTGATGTGTCTTTCAATTCATTGTGATCTGTCAGGGTGTGTATGCATATGTAAAGCAGCCAGCATATTGACACATGCATACTAGAAAATATTGGTATCTATATGTTATTTCCATATCCACACACACACACACACACAGACATGTGCGCGCATGCACACACACACACACACGCACGCATGCACACACACACACACGCACGCATGCACACACACACACACACACACACACACACCCTGCATGTCACAGTTTCCTCTCATTCAGAGAACTGGCGCATCACAATGCCACTTCTCTTTTCAAACTAGCAATTATTGCCAGTGACTGTGTTGCCATAGCAACTGTCTCCCCTCTTAACCTGAACTGAATGCTGGTGCATGTCAACCTGACAGGAGGTGCATATTTACATATTTGTGTTTGACTGGCATGTCATCGCATCATCTTGACTTGTAACAAACCAGACAGGGAACAAATGGAAAAAATACAGACTAAGTAAATACTGACGTCTTAACACAGGTCAGCAAGAAAATAGTTCATTGACTCCACAGGTCAGTTTTTTTTGCTTATTCACTGAGCTACTTTACAGTTATTATTGAGTGATTAGTACTTATTCACGATCATTAATAAGACAATCCTGGTGTTTCATCCTTATAATAAGTGGCCAAGCTAAGTTACTAATTATGGGCTTATTCACTCTATGTTAATACATAGGAACGAATGAGGATTACATAAATAGTAATGTGTGCACTTGCGTCCGTGCACATTACCTATATCTAGTCACTGAAAATGCGCTTTTCTTCATTTGGTTTTGTTGGATTAAGTTATTGTTCACAGATGAGCGTTTGTGCCGAATTGATACAAATCAATAAATAATTACCGCTGCTCTCTTTGCCTGGTGGAGTGAACATCGAACCTGCACCAGTGCCCTTGGGGGGGAGGAAAAACATGGAGTGATAAGACGGGGGGAGCAAGAGGACTCAGCTGTCTCCCACTGAGAAGGATTTGTTTGTTTTGAATTGTGCAGTAAGAGGTAGATGAAGCTGTTGTTATCATCAATGCAGCCGTTTAAGTGTATGGAGAGACCTTTAATCATTGGATTCAATGGATTGTTATTGTCAAGTTTAAATGCAATTTGTTGTTGTGGATCGAAAGTTGTGGTTGCAGCTGCATGATGTGCAGGATTGTGGATAATGGTTGCAGCTGTGGTTGAGCTGTTGATATTGATATTTTAGTAACAACTATTTTTTCTACTGCAACTGTCTCTCTCCTGGTAAAAGGATCCTTCTATTGAGGTTTCTATGTTTGTTTTCTGGTTTCCAGGATATTTTTCTCCTCTTGTTGAAGTTTAACACCACCGCGAGTACATGCCACTCCTTGTTTAGCCCTGTGAGGTAAACAGAGACTATAGGCTACATCACAAGGTAGGCTAGTAGCACTAGTTCGAATCCCACTCGAGCCCCGTTACACTGTGTCTGGCCCTAATACCTTGCTGTCATCAAGTGAAATATATACCTATTTGATCAGGGTTTTGCAAGATACTCAAGCAATTGCATGTGATTAAATGTGTATACCTGCATTGGTTGCTTGCACGGCATGCTTCTTAGGGTTATTGGGTGAAGCCAATATATAACATTTACATCTTGTCACTGGATGCAGTTTTCTGAGGTTGTTTGTCCTTTAGCTTGATAACCAAAGCATGTGTGTGGAGCCATGCAAGGAATACATGAACTCATACATGACACAATGAATTATGCATTCCACTCGAAGCGAAGCCCAAGCTCAGGCGAGGGTGAATCATGCAGTGTGTTACTTTTAGCGCAACCTGCTTATTTCACACTCGGCTGGAGTGACTGAGGAAGTCAGGGGGACTTTAGACGACCATGGCTGAGAGAGAGAGAGAGAGAGAGAGAGAGAGAGAGAGAGTGTGCACTGGGTAGTTTCCAAGTGCAGATACCACAGTGGTAGAGCGACAGTGCAGTAATAACATGCCTACTGACACTGGACCATGTGAAAGCTGCTGCTGCTGTGTTGAGTTAACTGGTCTTGGGAGAGTTGCCACAATGGTGATAATGGAGACAGGCAATTATACAGGCAGCATCGGCCAAGGTATTAATAGCTGCCTCACTCTCACTGCCACTTTGAACTCCTGTTGGCTTGGTTTGGCTCCAGTTCACTAAGAGTTCTACAATAGTTTGGGAGGACACCCACAAGTGCACAGACAGGTACATGGGCTCACCCCACCAAGAAGGCCTTGACTCAGGCAAGCATTGATGCACACACACACACACACACACACACACACACACACACACACACACACACATAAACTTAGTGCTAAATCAATATAAGTATATTCTATTAAAATCCCTTTTAACCATGTATATGAACATTTCAATTCATTGATGCACTGATTAATAAATGGCAGAGCCTAAGTCCTTCATGTTGCACAGTGCAGTTACTATAATACCATGGGTTGTCACATGACATGTTGTCCACTGTTCTGGCGGGATGAAAAATAATAAAATGAATTACATAGATTAACTAAGTTAAGATAAAAAATAATTGAACTTGAAAAAACAATTGACTAACATTCATAATAATTAGATTATAACTAACCGAGTCGCTTTTGTAATCATGAAGAAAGTTAAGTGAGGAAACAAATGTACATCAAATGAATGTAGAACTCGTAACCATTCATTCTAACATATTTCGCAAATTATTGTACAAACAGAAAAGTTCGAGAGACATCTTCTGATGCACACCCATGGACACATCATCAGTGTTGTTTCCTAGAATCACTTGGTGTTTCGGGTCTCAGAACATACACCCTCCTCTAGCCGACCCGACCAAAGGCTGATCAGACATCGGCCTGTGTCCAAGTGGCATTCTACCTCCCCCACTGCTCTCCCCTCTTCACCCAGAGCCATGTGGAGGCTTTCTCTGCTGCCTCCACTGTATTGTTGATGGCTCCTCTCCGGTTGATGCCTGTTATGCCCAGTGTGCCATTGGCCTCGCACAGGGAATGGCTGGCAAATCCACAACTACCCACTTCCACTGGCATACACCTGATCACCCACCCGTAGCGCCGACAGTCCTCCACCAGCTCCTGGTACTTCTACCTCTTCCTCTCACGAACCTCCGCACTGTTAGCGCCACCAAGATCAGCTGTCTTGTGGCCTCAGAAACCAAGATGATGTCTGGTCTCAGTCTGGACTGGACTGGGTGATGTGTGGTGGAAATTGCAGCTGCCTCCCAAGGTCGACTGTCATTACCCAGTCTTGAGCCATGGACAGTGGACCAGCAGAGCAGAGCAGCAAAGTAATTGTTTGGCAATTTTTAATTTCACTCTGTCATTATTGTCCACGATATGAAATCGTCTGGGCTGCGTCTCATCTCCATCAAGAGAACAAGCAGTGCTATGGAAATGTAATTGTGAATTCTGAACTAAATACGAACCTCAATTGCAAAAAGCATATAACATGTAAGAGTCACTGCTGGCATTTAATCATCTTCCCAGTCTAACATTTCATTCTGTCACTCGTCCTCAGCAATGTCAGTTTCTCACTTCTCTGAATAACTTGTTGGCTTCTTGATGTGTGGACATTTATTTCGACCGTTGTGCCGATCATGACTTTGATTTGAGCGTGACGACTCATCAGACGGATTCCGTTCCGGTTTGGGTTGAATTCCGTGTCGGGAGTCTGGTCATAACAATATCTAGTGCGTGACATCTGAAGTCTTCTGAGGATTATTAGAGATGAATAGAATAGGCATCCTCACAACCTTTTGAAATCACCCCCATTTTGAGAATCACCCCCATCCGTTGTTACGGATCCCTATCAAGCTGAAATCTAAATAAATAATAACAAATAAATATGTTTATTTTCATGGGTAATCTGTGTAGTTTGCCTTTCAACTGCACCTCAAAGTTCAAGGGCCTTTTATTCAAATCAGGCTCGGGAGGTCCTTCTGGCCTGTTCCGTTGCAAGGAGCCTGGGATCTGTGGCAGTCAGCACCCTTCTTGTAGCGCAGGGAAGAGGTTAGTAGGGACCGCTGATGAGTCTCAGTGGGGTGGTCACTTGGGTTACCCGGAACGGATGGCGCCCATCCAGGCCGCTAGCCCCCAGAGGACGGGAAAGGGGAACAGTCTGGATGCGGAGCTGCTTGGCTAATTCAGAGTTGATGAAGCAATCACCAGTGCCCGAGTCCACCAGCGTTGACAGTTCAGAGATTAATTGCACAGGAAGCAGAATGCGGGAGGAGGAATGAAAAGTTGTTCAGCTCACCAATGTCCTCCTTTTACTGGGCATTGGACGAGGAAGTGTCTCAATTGCCCGCAGTAGATACACAGCCCTTCCATAATCCGCTGCTGTCTCTCCAGGAAAGCCTCACCGTCGTCCCCGCTTCTGGAAAAGTGCATTGGGCAAGAGAGAGGAACGGCGCAGGGCAGGTCCGGACCAGGAGCTGGCGTGTGTCCTGGAGGCAAAGAAGGGGCGCTTGTTTTGGGATGAACCGCCACCATGAGTTGCTGCATCTGGGCGCACAGGTTGGTGACTTGTTGGTTGATGTGGGATCGGAAGGTCTCCTGCTACGCCGTCAGCATTGCATTTGGTGGTATATTATCTCGGTGAATCCCTTCTCATGATGGAGAGGTATCTGGTCTTGTGCCTGGATGGGCGCAAAAACGGCGTTGGGGTCGGCTGGGTCCATGTTGGCCAGATTGTACTGTAAAGTACAGAGCTGGGGGACCCAACCGCACAACCACACAGGAAGGGAATAGACTTGAATCAGGTTTAATCGGTCCTTGGTTGGTACACAGGCAGGTAGGCACATGGGCAGACAGTACACAAGTAGCAGGTAGAATCAAAGTCCAGGAACAGTCAAGGGTCGAGAACACAAGGACACAACAGGAGGTAAACGCTGGAGAGCTTGACATGAGTGCAAGACAATCTGGCCAAGAGTGAAAGTGAGAGGGGAGCTTAAGTAGGTCAGAGGCAGGGAGCACAGGGGAGCAGGTGAGGTGTGTCAGGGTAATCAGGAGGGGAGGGGGAGCACAGGAGGGCACAGAGTCATGACACATATGGGGAGTTTATAAAAGAATCGGCCCTACACCTCCAGTCCAGTAGGTGGTGGTAAGAGTAAGCTGAAGGCTAAAATAAGCACAATCATGCAATAAAAGGCAACTGACAAGTTGACTGTCGCGAGCTTTTGACAGGGAAAAAAAGTTGAGAAAAAAAGATCCCTCTATGCTTTTATTTGGATGACATATTTTTATGTGTCTAATAACCACATTTTCTACACTTTTTTGGTTTTTAATGCAAAAAATGTTCCTCTATTTGGGTCACGGCTAGTCATTAAAGGTGCATTAAAAGATTTTTCATTTGTATCACCTCTAAAAATATTACAAAACAATTTTCATGAATTTATAATCACCTAAATGATTTCTTTTTACATAATCCTATAACCGTTCAGCCCCTTTTCTCCATGATGTAGTTCCCTCAGCTTCAGGTTAATTTTACACTATATGAGCTGGAATTCCACGGTAACAAGATGGTCAGATACATGATTAGGAAACTATATATATATATATATATATATATATATACATATATATATATATATACATATATATAAATACATAC
>JAFBJT010108089.1:114116-126616 GCA_016785325.1 Chascanopsetta lugubris | reverse complement strand
AGAAGAGCCTCAAGTGGCCACCCTGTGAACTGCAAGTGTTTCCACTCCCACATCGGACTGATCCATCAGCCCTTGAGGTTTTCGGTTTTCTCTAACTCTCAAGTTTTGTCTCAAACATTCGTGAATATTTACACGCTAACAACATGCAAGTCTTTTGAAGACTTTTTAAAGATGACAATGAGGAAGAATCATCCTCTGCAACAACAAGAATCGCAGATTTAAAGGATGAAGGAACGGATGAATGGATGAATGAATGCAGAATACATCTCCTTTTACGTCATTGAGGAGATGAGACACTTGAGAAACTTTCCTCTAGTAAAGTTCACATGCTCTCATCCACTCGCTAACGCAGCGCTGCCTCAAGACGGCCTCCGTCCTTCCTTTTAACATTCATCCGTTTGGTCAATATCATGAGCAACAAGTGAAGTCACCATGGCAACCGCCTCAGACACAGCCACCGACTCACCACCTCTCACACAAGCTCACCTGTGAGCGAAAAGAAAAGAGGTCGAGCCATGTTTTCTCACATAGGTGCGATTCGTGCACACGTGTCTGTGGCTGTGTGTGTGTGTGTGTGTGTTTGTGTGTGAGTGTGTGTGTGTGTGTGTGTGTGCTACACACATACACACTGAGGACCTTTGGGGTGGGGTATCTTGGCATGTCTCACTGTGGTTCAATGTTTCCTTTTAGCTGCTCTGGCACCGTCATGTTCCTGTTGGCTGACCTTTTCTCTTCCTGTGAAGTTCCTGTCGCGGGTTCTCCGCTCTCGAAGGTCACGGATCTCTGAGCCCGCGCCAGTTTGCACGGCGGTTTAGAAAGAGCGGCTTTATCCGAGATAACAGAGGTGGATGTTTGAAATATCTGGGATCAGCACGGTGAAGCTGGAGTGTGTGGTTAAAGAGCACTGAGCCCAACAAGCACTGATGTCTTCATCATGTCCGGTGCACCAGTGAATTATCCAGCAAATAGTAGCATTCGTGGTAATTGGAGATTTTATATAGGTCATGCTGAACTTAACTTAACTAAACTTAACTAAACACATCTTATTTCACCCTTTCATAATATCATTGTTGACATATTTCAAAGTAGAGAACCTCAACGAGACATAACACAACAAAGCATATATGTTGATGCTTTGACCTCGGCAGGAAGTAGAATGGGAATCACAGGAAGTTATTAAAGGGCAAAGTCACTATGTAAGATTTAGCGCCAAGTCCGATGTTAGTTACTCCTGTGGTTGCCTTCAGTTACAGTTGAAACTGTCCGTTCTGGGCCACCATAAAAACAAGGTGGGACAACATGGCCGCCAAAAGTGTCCACTGTGGATATAGAGGGCTTGTACTGGGCAATACAAACAATATGAAAGGTACTATAATGACCTGATATTCCATTTCTGCCAATAGGAATTGAAATATGGTCACAAAGAAAAATCTGCCAGTGTCGTCATGACAAAACGAATCTTGGAAAATAACTCAGCTCTGTAGTTAATGAATGAAAAAAGGAAAGTACAGTGTTTCCCGCCGAGGGAATCATTCAGGTGTAAGTTACCAAAGTACAGGCCATGTATCATTCCAGCGCTGTGATCTGCGCTGATTCTTTCTTGATGTCTGGGTTTGGGATCGTGACGCCCCGAGCCGTGGACTGCCCAGGCGACCGGCTTCTCTTTTACCCCGAGCCAATAAAAGCTCTGTGTCCTGCTGCCAATCAACTGCCTCACAGGTCTGAAGCCCTGAACACACAGGGAGAGGATGAATTATAAACCCTCTGCTCTCACTTCCTGCCAGCCATTGTGAAAAGGTGATTTAGTTAATGGTTTCCAAGAAAAAGAATCTCTAGGAACAACTGGAACTTCTTTAGCACACACACACACACACACACACACACACACACACACACACACACACACACACATACTGTATATTAGCTGTCAGAGTTTTCAGTGTTATGACCTTAGTTTGTGTCTGTAAGAGGTGGTCTGGCCCGTGAAGCCCACTGGCCCACAGTGCTATTCTTGTGGTTGGTTGGTTGGTGTATGTGTGTGTGTGTGTGTGTGTGTGTGTGTGTGTGTGTGTGTTTGGGGGGGTGTGGGGTGTTAAGGATGTGGTCTCACTGAAATGCTTACAAGATGGATCCTTCAGACCTCCCAATATACACTGTATCTTGCATGTTTGCATATGTATGTGACAGTGTGTGTGTGAGTGTGTGTGTGTGGGAGAGAGAGAGAGAGAGAGAGAGAGAGAGAGAGAGAGAGAGAGAGAGAGAGAGAGAGGCATCGTTCAACAGCCGCTTCTCCATCCAAGAGCATCGGATATTGGATTAGTGTTAATCTTCCCCTCATTCTTTTCTCACGTTCCTCCCTCCAATGTGTGTGTGTGTGTGTGTGTGTGTGTGTGTGTGTGTGTGTGTGTGTGTGTGTGTTGTGTGTGTGTGTGTGTGCGCGTGTGTAGCTGCATACTTTAACCCTACATGCACAGTCCATCCTTACCTGGCAATGGCCTACGATGCAGAAAACAGGAGGCCCCATACTTCCATGTACCATGTCCTCACTGCAGAGGTCAGACAAAGACATGCACCGCTACACACGCACACACACACACACACACACACACACACACACACACACACTGAAAGGAACACACACCCAGGGAGGCAGTAAAACCAAAGAAGCCTGGATCACAACGTACAGTCATAGAGTAAAGCATATTGTTTTCACATGAATCATGCAGCGAAAACCCCGCGTACACAACCTTTAAAGTTTGCCTCATTACACTTGAATTAAGTGATTTAGAGATTGGAGTCACTGTGTGAGGACTGCAGTTCCATCATAACCCGTCCGAATGAGCCAAAACTACAAGTAAAATTTAAGACGTAATAAAGAGCCAGAGGGAAACCAGAACTTCCGGCTCGTGTTCCAACAGTAAGAAAAACCTCCAACAGGATCCCGCTGACGTTTATACGCTAATAACTCACAATACAATCCAGCCCTGGATCAAAGTCCTGCACACATTACTTGCGGGTTGTTTTATATGTTTACAAAAGGACGGCAGTTTAAAGAGATGATGTCATATCATTGCTTTTGTCCTTGTTTCTTTTTTTTCTTTTTTTCTGCAGCCTTTAAAACATCAACAGAAAAGTCCACTTCATCCTTAAATGTCCCAACTCAGGGACCGCATCTCTTAAGAAGACATCTCTGTGCTGAGGCACACTTTCAAAATGGCCGACCAATGTGACCTTTGACCCGAGGAGGTGAATGCTACACTTGAGCAGGCCAATCCATCTTGATAGCCATTGTGTTTCAGTGACTGCCAAAAAACAAAAGGAAAGCTGACGCTGTGCAACTTTAAAGGCCCAGTGTCTACAATTAAAGGTGCAGTGTGTAAGATTTGGTGACCTCTAGAGGTGAAGTTACATGTTGTACCCATCACCTCACCCTCACCCTTCTGAGCATGAGGGAGAACCTGTGGTCAACTTCAGTAGTCATTAAAAGTCAAAAGATGTTTAGTACGTCCACTCAGGGCAACTGTAAAAACATGGCCGCCCCCTTAGAGAGGACCCGCTCCTCATATAAATATACATTAAAGGGTCCGTTTAAGGGGAATGGGAAACTAATATATATATTTAGGTGATTATAAATTCATGAAAATGTCAGTGTGTGATAGTTTTTCAAAAATTTTAGAAGTGACAAAAATGACAGAAATCTTACACACTGCACCTTTAAGGTGAAATTAACATAATTTATTTTATTTTATTAATCTATACTAAGCCTTCTATTTATGTTTACATCAGGAGTGGGACCTCTCTATGGAAGACGCCATCTTGCACCACCATGTTATTACAGTAGCCCTGGAGGGGGCTACCAGACCGGGGTCGTGTCCGTTCGGTCTTACTATGTGGCCCATGTTCATTATGGTCTGTGCAGGTCTCCAAAAGGAGGCGGGCCCCAACAGTGGGGTCCAAAATTCACTTGAACGGCAAAACATAGGATGCTCCGCTTCCTGCGGTTTCAGGTTTCACTTAATGGGTCCCAAAGATAATCCTATTGGTAATTTTGTGTATTTAATGCTCGGTGGGGGTCGGGGGAAGGGGAGGGGATAGAGGATTGAGTGAGTGAGAGAGGGAGAGAGAGAGCGAGGCAGTGAAAAGAGAGAGTGAGCGAGAGGCACCGAGCGAACAAAGACAGAGCACCTGTTCAGCGACGGCGGCCCAGACAAAGACACCTCTGTCCCGCGGTACAATGACGTCCGGGACACTGTGACTTCCTGTGTCTGCTGGGACGACCCGACAGCACAGCACGCTATCTGTTTGTGTGTGTGAATGGCCTGGGCCTACACACACACACACACACACTCGCACACACACACACACACACGATTATAATGCGGCACTAAACTCAAAGAAACTTGGCCCTTTTGTCATTTTTAGCTTTAAGAATATGAGTCATGACTTACTTTCTGTTGCATTTCATGTCTTTTCCCCCCCAAACTTGATCTCGGGCTATTTGTGATATAAAAAAAAAAGGAACATTTATGTTTTGAATGAAATATTTACAAAAGAAAAAAAAAACAAATGTCTGACGCAATAAACAAAGAAATAAATTAGTCTTGTTACGAGGCACTAAAGGCGGCCGTCCTCTCTCACCTCCTTCAGGGATACATTTCGGATGCTAAACTGGAGACTCCCATCGCCATGGAAACAGCTCGGCCACCACAGAAGAAATGTAGGCAGTTTCCAAACAGGAGGTCAAAATAAGAGGAAACTCATATCAAATCTATCCTTGTCTTTTTAAAAAGTCTATAACCTGCAGCGTGATGTGTCCCTCCGCCGTCTCAGTGTCTTTGACAACAGGAAGTAGACTCGTCCTTTTCAAATCAACAAACACGTCCTTGGGTGTGTGTTTTTTTTCCATCGGCTGCAAAATTCAAAGAGATCCAGGCATGAAAACCTCTGACTTCATTTTCTTGGGTTGAGATTTAGAAAATGTATTTTCTGACTGCTGCAGCTGTGGCTTTAAAATATAATACATTCAAAATGTATAAACCTTTTAATGGATACGGGTTTGTGGCTGCAATTCTTAATCAATAACAATGAGTCAAAGATGAAATTCCAAGCTGTAATTTCAGAATATGTTTATAAACCAAAACCGCAACTACTATTTTCAGATTCACAGAACAATGCAAGCAAACAAATCCATACGGTCATGATTAGAAAACTGAATGAAATGTGCTTTTCTTCAAAACATTAAATTCTATGAGGCCTGAAGAGAATTTAGAATAATCTGTTAAAATTGTCTGTGGTGCGTGTGTGTGTGTACGTGTGTGTGTGTGTGAAGAGGAGTATTTCCTGTGAACCTCGGAGTCAAAACTCTGTGTATTATCATTTAAATGAGATTATCGGGATTTACTGGACAGGTGAGATTTTATACTGATGATGCTAATTATGCAAAATTACTCTGGGTTATTTCCTGCTCGGGAAACAGGTTCAACCCAGGTCACATGACCCCGGCAACACAAACTGTCAACCAATCTGCATGGATGGGAAACGCAAGGCCTGAGTGGATGTGTCCAACTCCTCCTTGTTGTCGCCATGCCGACGTAAATTCCTGCGCCTCCTCAACCATTTCTCTATTACGTCAACTCCAGCAAGACCTCCTTTTCACCACTTGGGGCAGCGTTCAACTTATTTTATGTCATTGTTAAGATCAAGATGCAAAGAGTGTAGTAGAGAGGGAGCTCCTCCTGATTCCTGGCTGAGATGATGTCATGGCACAAGTTACCATGGTAACGCCAAAGCGCCATTGTTCGAGGTGATGTCATATTTTGACTCACTGGTGTAAAAAACGAATACAATGAGGCAGAACTACTTTACATAGATAAAGGTGCAGTTCCCTTTTTCAAAGGGTTTGACAGCGTATCGCAGATACACTCTTTGATTTAGCTATTTTTGGTGTTGAGAGGTGACACCAGTGTTGATTTACTGTAAAAAAAAAATAAACAAAAACCCCAACAACACGTGATATCTGCAGCATGTCCTTCTTCCTGCGCCGCGCACCCTCACCTGAACGTCCTCTCTCCTGTCGTCATGCAGACGAAGTCAAAGAGCGGTGGCGCGTCGGTCCTGCAGCAGTGGTGCGTGAAAACGCTTTTACATAATGGAACTGCATGTGTAATAGCAAACAGACACATTCTTTCAAAGAACGGGGGATAAACTCCGAGCAGATATGTTTCCACTTACACTACAAATCACTTCACTGTGACTTTTAAACTCAATAAACTCTGATGATTTACGCTGGAAAAAAAAAAGTGGCCGTAGGAGGCAGGAAAACAGATTTCTGGTGAGTTCCGCCTCCACGACAACAGTGAGGACATGTCAGTGATTACAACCTCGCAGATCTTTTTTGTCCTTAAATGTAACTTCTGTAAACCAATTACACACATTCCGGCTCGGCCGAGGCCTCTGGTGTAGCGGAGCGGTGTCACGGTCATTACGGCCCCCGAAGATCTACGGCGCTAAAGGAACAGGGAGGAGAGCGCCGCCGATAGGAAGGCGTGATTGAAGTTTGATCCCGGCCACCAATTATGTGGTTGCTATGTTTCCTCTGTTGCTACGCTGGTATCTGCTTTTCACACGCGGCAGAGGAGCAGGAGGAGGAGGAGGAGGAGGGGTGGGGGGGAGGGTGGGATGGAGGGTCATAAACACATGTATGTAAAGAGGAAGTGGAAATATGTTTCTGTCCAGGCTAAAAATAGAGAAGAGACGTGAGTTTATGAAGGTTTTCCTGGGAGATTTTAAAGGGTCATTGCAGCTGTTTTTGTACATTTTACTTTAATGTTTGTTTTATCGAACATAAAGTTCTCACACACACGCAAATTACTCCTCTAAGTAAAGTGGTTAGTTTACACTGTTACCCAGTTTGAACCCATGTTTGGTTTGCTGTGAGAAATGTAGAGAATACAAACAATGTCAATAATAATAAAAATAATAATAATAATAGTAAAATCAGGTTAACGGCGAAGCTAATAACCGATCAAGACCCAAATGATGAAAAATGTACAGGCATAATAGATTATAAATGATTCACAGTTAAAGTGATATAAAGGATTATATAACCATACATTTAAGATAATAAACCTTTTTGATCATTGGATCACTGTTGCATCATTTAAAGAAGTCCTGGACTATAAATGTAACTAACACAACACAAGTTCTTGTTTATATTATGTGGATGTGTGTGTGTGTGTGTGTGTGTGTGTGTGTGTGTGTGTGTGTGTACAGTATATGCATTTGAATGTGTATTATAGACAGATATACAGTAGATCTAATCATACATGTCTATATGTGCATATCATATGTTTGCATGGGTTTGTACGTTTATATCTGCATGTGTATGTTCACATGTATATGTTTATACATGTATGTATATGTGTATATGGTTATAATATTATCGTCATGTCCCTGTTGTTTTTTTCTGCTTCAACACCACAACTTCCCCTATGGGGATGAATAAAGTTTTATTCTAATCCAGATCGTCCCTCTGCGAAACATAAAACACGATGCTTTGTTGGTGTATTGAGAAAAGATGTTGAAACTACCTCCCACTAAAGCGCATGGTCATAACGATGTTTACGGACGAGGGGGGGCAGTGTTAAATCAAATGTATTTTTAATTCATAAAAACAAATAAATGAATCACTCTGTGTGTACTCAGCCTCGGCTTGTTTGTTTTAGTCCCATGTCGGATGTTTGGCACCGGCCCACGACCGCACGCTCGTCTTCCCTGCACGACTCAGAACAATTTGTTTGACGCAGGAAAACCACAGATTTGCACAAGGAGTATTTTGACATCTTGAAGGCTCGCATGCTGGCGGCGTCACGGGCCCATGCGCACCAGGCTTTACCCAGAAACCACCTCTCCCGCTCCGGACGGAGAAGCGCTCGCTTCGAAATGTACCGACCCGGCCCAGTAAAGGAGGGGTGTCGAAGACACGGCTCGCGGGCCATAACCGGTCTGCCGGAGGGTCCAATCTGGTCCGTGAGATGACTGCGAAGTTATTGATTTTAAAAAGGTGCAGTGTGTAAGATTTGGTGACCTCTAGAGGTGAAGTTGCATGTTGGCTCTATCACCTCACTCTCACCCTTCTGAACATGCAGGAGAACTTCAGTTGTCGCTAAAACTCAAAAAATCTTTAGTACGTCCACTTTTACCTCTGTAGAAACATGGCCGCCGCCGTAGAGAGGAGCCGCTCCTCATGTAAATATACATTTTGTAGCTCATTTTAGGGTCATGGAAAAAAAATAAACATTGAGGTGATTATAAATGGATGAAAATGTCGGTACGTAATTGTTCTGTAATATTTTTTGAAGTGACAATAATGACAGAAATCTTACACACCGCACCTTGAGTTCTGTCTCAACTTCCTGTACAGCCCAACTTCCTGTCTGCGCTCACACAGCCAACGGACACAGTCAAGGTTCTTTCAACACAAATAGACCAAACCTCCAAGAAACCTGTGTCCGTGAGTGGAGGTCATTTCATATATCCGCCATAGTCTGGCTGTAATGAAGCCAAACGCGTGCGGAAAATGGAAAAATACATTATGCAATCTCGACACTTTAATTGTAAGAAACACAGAGCGCCAGCGAGCTCGGGGAGGGAAGTCGTCCGCCCGGCTCTGACCTTAATCATCTTGTGGACACACGCTTTTCCCTGATTTTCCCCGGATTTAACCTCTCAAATATGCGCATTCAATCTCTGCGGGATCGCTGGTTATCTCCTCCGTTCCCCCTCTTCCTGTAACACGAGCAGACGCTCACCCCTCAGCGCTGGAAAACCTCGGGACGCGGGGTCCAAGCCCACAGGCCTCTCAGAGTGTCAGCTCGTAATACTGCGGCTTAATGAGGGAAGAAATAGCAGTGGTTACCCGTTTGGTCTGAGCCCTCTTTCAGTTGCACTGTGTGTGTGTGTGTGTGTGTGTGTGTGTGTGTGTGTGTGTGTGTGTGTGTGTGTGTGTGTGTGTGTGTAGGGCTAATGTGATTGTGTTTATTTGCTGGCTGTGTGTAGGATACAGGAAGCCTTGGGGGCCCAGGGCTCTCGCTGTTTGTTATGGAGTGAGGAGGAGGGAGTGTGTGTGTGTGTGTGTGTGTGTGTGTGTGTGTGTGTGTGTGTGTGTGTGTGTGTGTAAGAGAGAGAGAGAGACAGTGGAGGCAGTGGAAGTTATAGCCGTCTCTTGCTGTCTGTAACTGCTGGGCACGGAGTCTTAGTGGAGCCAGGGTGTAAGGCTGAGCATGCACACACACACACACACACACACACACACACACACACACACACACACACACACACACACACACACACACACACACACACACACACACTCCCCCTCTCTCTCTCTCTCTCTCTCTGAGAGAACTGACATTCAACTGGAATCAGTTTAACAGAGGGCATTTTTTAGATTAAAGGTGCAGTGTGTAAGATTTGGTGACATCTGGATGATAAGTTGCACCGTTCGGAGCAGGCAGGACAACGTATGGTGACTTCAGTTGTCATGTTTAGTATGTCCACTCTGGCCTTCTTTAAAAACATGGCGGCCCCCGTAGCGTGGACACGATAACGGATAAAAAAAAAAAAACAGTTTGGTGATTATAAATTCGTGAAAATATCAGTAATTGTTTGGCAATCTCTTTGGACGTTTTAGAAAAATGACCAAAATCGGACACACTGCACCTTTAAACCTCTGGTTTACAGGCTCTTCCATAGATAAGGGAGTGTCATGGAACAAGTGCACAGCTCCATCTTATTCCCAGCAGCTCTGATGCCTCTATCCTGGGATTATCCTCCGAGTGTGGTAGAGTCCGAGCGAGGCCCAGGAGGCCGCGTCCTGCAGCGAGCAGCGCGTCGGACGCTGGTTGGACTCGGTGTGACGTGTGAACGCTTCAGGCAGGAATCTGTGAGCAAGACGATATTCCTGAGAGCCGCTGTTTCGCCTCCACGCAGTGGCACATTCCAGGCAAAGTTGAGAGATCGGATGTTTTTGGACACTTGGAAAAACTTTTGGAAAAAACAAAAATGTTGTTTTTTGTGTGTGTCTTCAATACACAGATTTTAGGAAATATAATAGTATATTAAATATAAAAGTCAGACCAATTTAGACCCAAAACAAAGAGACGAGCAAATCAGTTATTATCATGTTGATTTATCAATGTTTTTAAGCTGTATACATGTTCAACACTCTTCACATGAATATGACTTTAAAGGCGCAGTGTGTAGGATTTATCTGGATCGTTTGGCAGAGAAAAGATGCAATTATATGTTGTATTCACTTATACAGACTTTCTTTTCACCTAAAAAATAATGGGTTCTCTATGGGGAGGTCATCATCTTTCAGTATAGTAGTAGTAAAAATCTAGTGTAAAAGTACATATTGTATAAGATAGTATATAGTAATGTTTTAGGACATAGTATGTGGTACCTGCAGATTCATATATACTTTTAAAAAAGGTTGCAAAAGTGAATACAATATGAAACCTCACCCCTAGATGCCACCAAATCCTTTACTGTGGTACTTAGTGTTCTTTGGATTTCTATTAGAGAGGTGATCTTTGATTTGATCAAGTGATGCAGTTCCAGGTCTGACCTGCAGGGCACCAAACGTGATTGGGAATAGCACTTGTTCTGGTACATGAATACATGTAAAGATACTGACTATAAGTTCAATCACAGGGAATGAACACTGACACGTTTACAAATTAATAAATCTTCTCCAAACACGGTTTGACTTTGCTTGTCTTGCAACACGATGAAGAAGAACTCCTCCTCCTCCTCCTCCTCCTCCTCCTCCTCTCCCTCCGTTTTTTGCCTCCTGAGGTTTCGACGCAGTTTCCTTTAAGTAATTTGACAGTTTCACCACATCCAGTTTGGTTTCTGGCGAGTGTCTTGGCCAGGAGGGCCGGCAGAGCTTATTCTGGAGCCGTCCTCGTCTTTTTTTTTTCCTTCCTCCTCTTCCTCCTCTTCCTCCCCCTCCTCCCCCTCCTCCTCCTCCTCCTCTTACCCCCTGCTACAGCTCCACTGTGTGGTTTCATCTCTGAGGGCCTCCAAAGCACATGGCTGCCGTCCCAGTGGGAAAGAAGGACAGAGACGGAGCAGAGGCAACACAGAGGGGAAAGAAAGAACGAGGGAAGACGAAGAAGAAGAAGAAGAAGAAATGAAATGACCACAGAAGGTCTTTGTCTGTCTTCCAGGTCGTCCTCCCTTTGTCCCCGTCGTCCTCTCCAAACCCAGGCCGTAAACACCAGACAGGGGGGAAGAGTCTGACCTAAAGACCAGTCAAGTGTTTCATTTAGCAATTTGTCCTCGTGTTCCCTGACCTGCTCCAAACCCCAAACCCAACCCCGTGCTCTACAATTCAAAGCTGGAGCGGCGACAGGAAGCACGTCCAAACCGTCCCATCGTCGAGCGCCGCTCGAGCCACCGAAGGTAAAAACAACAGAGATTTCTCGGGATCACGGCTGAGCCCAGGTATGTTTGTGTAAGTTCAACAGAAACAAGCTCCGGTTGGTTTTATTGGTGCCGACTCCGGCCCGTGTGTTACATCTATATCACGTTACCCCACATTCTTCACATGTTCAGGCTCACGGGCGAAACGAGAGCGTCTCACGCTGGTGAGTTGACAAGAGTTAAATCCGGGTAATTCAAATGAAATAATCACTTGACTTAACCTAAAATCATCCAGTGTTTTTCTGACTGTCGCGCCGTGACATAGAAAAATATAGAAATCAAGGCAGGGAGCAAAAAGTGGATCGCAAAGGTAAATCATTCATTCATTCAGCTATTCTCTTCGAATGCTACTTCATAAGTTTTGGTCTAATAAAGGGGTGTCAGAACCGGCCCACCAGAGGGTCCGAACAGACCTGTTGGATGATTTTTGAGATATTGGTTCAATGACCTGCACTTACTATGCCGGGACACTAGGGGGAGCCTGTGCCAGTTGATTCAGCGCCGTTGTGTTATGATTTCACGGGTCAGTCCCACCTGAGACCAAACTGGGTCGTATGTGGACCCTGAACCAAAAAGAGTTTGACAGCCCCCGGTCTGAAGGTTCGAGAAGGAAATACTCTAATTACACTTTTTGTTTCCATGAGCGTATCATTCACCCGAACACACAAATTCATGTTCTCATTGTGCAAGAATCAGCTCGCTATGTGCACATCAGGATCAGCTTCTCTCTGTTTACAGCAGCTCGGAATGGAGCGCAACGCCCAACTCCACCTCTGGGTGTCGGTATATCCTACACACTGGAACCGGGGAGGTTGAAAACGGTGGTTTGCGATATTTTTCCACCACTTTGTTTGTCTTGTTGTTGTTTTCTGGGCTGTTACACAACCGTCCACATGTTTCCTGCACATTTGTGTGTCCTCTCCCCTCGGTCTGTTGTGCATCACACTGTGGAACAAACACTTAGCCTTGCGGTCCGTTTTAAGTGCGTTATTTGGCTATTTTTGTTTTTT
>JAFBJT010108089.1:66861-109858 GCA_016785325.1 Chascanopsetta lugubris | reverse complement strand
GAGAGAGAGAGAGAGAGAGAGAGAGAGGGAGAGAGAGGGAGAGAGAGAGAGAGAGAAGGGGGGATCAGGTCTTAAAGAGGAGAATCATGTGTTAAGCACTGTGTGGTGGACAGACAGGGGGGAAATATGAACTTTAACTGGTGGATGACACATGAGATGAGCTGCACATCCATGCAATAATAATAATCATTATTATAATAATCATAATAAGGAATAATAACCACGACGGTCATCTTACCTTACACTCCGGAAGCTATGGCTATTTTCCCAACATACTTGACCACATCCTTTATAAATAAATTCTGCAGCCCTCCAGCGACTCAGTGCTCCCCATTCCCCACCAAGGCAAGTCCGGCGCAACAAGATGCTTCAGCAGCGAGACGTGTTGGGAAGAATCACAACCCCCACCACCACCTCCACCACCTCCGATACCTCCTCACACTCCGGTCTGCTGGCCGATCATAGCCCCCCTCCTCCTGTCTCCGTCCTCTTCTTCTTCTCCGTCTCCTCTGGGGTCTTTCCCATCCAAACCGAGCACAACAGAAACACAGCCCCCGCGCGCGAGAGAGAGGGAGAGATATTGTTGGAGTGTTGGAGAGAAGAAGACACTGACTCTTGCAGTAAATCTCCGAAAAATCGACACACTCCACGTCTCCCGTGTTTTTCCCCCCTCTCCTTTCTCCGGATAACTCGTGCGTATGCAGGCTCACTCCAAAGGGGTGAGGAGGACGCAAAAAGGGAGAGAGACAGAGGGAGAGAGAGAGGATCCGTGGTAGGTGGATGTGAGAGGTTGGGGGGGCCGGTGAGTTGGAGCAGGGAGAGAGAGAGAGAGAGAGGGGGGGGGGGGGGGGGAGAGGGAGAGCAAGGCTGCAATATCACGTCACACACTCCGGCGCAAAGATAAAGCACGTACGTATACGCGTTCTTACTGCCGCTGCGTCTGGCACCGCCACCACTTTCTTTCACCCCTCCCTCCCCTCCTTCCCTCACCCTCCTCCCTCGCCCCTTTAATTCGAGTCAAAAGCCCCCCCACTCCCCCAACCCACGTCTGAACCGGACCCCTCTCTCTCAGTTGCGCACAGACCGCTCCGCGCGGCGCCTCTGCAGCGCCGCGCGCTTTCCAACACGGGAATATGTCATGGGACTTTTTTTTCTTTGATGTTTTTTACATTTTTTTAATTTTTATTGTTGCTCTTTCTCTCCCTTTGTGTCTCTCGGTGGGATCTGGTGTGTTTTCGTGTTTTTCTTGTCCCGACCGGGGACAACCGCGACTTGTTTTCCCCTCCTCCGGTCGGCGGTGCTCTCTTCGCGCACGGTGCGTCCTCCCGCAGCCCGCTGTGTGCACGCGCGCCCCGCTGGAGGAAGCCAACACGCTTAGGGGACAACTTCTGCTCTCTTTTGGAAAGTTGTCTCCTCGCACCGTTACACAGGTGCCCTTCCAGCACCCCCCCTTCCCCTCCTTCTCCTCCTCTTCCTCCATCATCTCCACAGACGTGTGGGGGTGGGGGTGGGGGGTTGCAGGAGTGTAATATGTAGAGGTATGTAGAGGTAGGGGCAAGGTGCCATAATAAACCAATTCTCACAGGGGACCTTCAGCTTTCATGTTTTATTCTTCCTCTCCCATCTTTCAAATTCTTCACATTCTGAGAGACATTTACTCAACATTCAATTTAGTCCCCAATAAAAGCTGCAGGCTCTGGCAGTTTGTCACTGACAATGCAGAGTGGTTGTGGCAAAAGCCTTCAATGCCCACCCGCTGAATTAGTGGGAATAATGGAGTCATATCTGCTGATCACCGTGCCCAAGATGGAGGATGAATGGATGAGATTTTTTTTTTTACACGTATATAGGTCAATCTTTTCTCAAGCTATCATGTGCAAATAAAGCACATGAATCATATTTCTACATGTCCACACTTATATTCATTAAAATGGGTAATGAGTGAGAAATGAATGTGTGTGACCTTCATACATCTTGGAGCCCAGTAGATTTGCATATGTAGAACCATTTGCATATTCAAACTGGGAGTGATTAGACTGGGCCATGCAGATGTAGGAAGCATTCCCCCACCATGTTTTTCCCTCTCTGACTTATCCTTTTTGGAGGCTTGTGTCAGCCACTCTAATCGTTTAGCTGTGCACAGTTAACATTCATTAGCCTGGCCGTCTCTTTCAGGCCTCGACTGAACGCGATCCATGCGAGCAGATGCTGCAGGAACAGCCCATTTGTTTATTTATTTCCAGGAAGTTTCCAGCGTGTATTTTTTTTAACATTTTCTTTTTTAAGCGAGCCAACCCTTCACCCCCCCCAAAAAAGAACAGTCCAACATTGTCTACCGTAGCATCCAATGAGGGAGAAGTTGTTTATATCCCCCCAACATCCTGTACCATGAAGTGTTTACAACAATTCGCTGCCAAACTTCTAACGAGGAACTGGAGGCATTTGGTGTGGCTGGTTGCCGCTCTGCCGGCGACTCGTGGTCCACTCTCTAATTCCAGTCTTCCCCAGGCAGCCGGCGGAACATCAGGGGTGACCTCGAGCCAGCCCACTTCCCACCGCCATAATGAAGACTTTGCCGTTCAGGGAGCTTTTGGCTCAGTAAGCTGAGAGGTGGAAGAGATTCATGCGGAGCCTAATTGAACAATGAAAACAGAACAAGTATCTCTCCACTGACTCATGGGAAGGCCAATTGCCAAGTGTCAGAAATGCTGCCATCACTCCCCCAACACCCCCCCCCACCCCCCCCCCCCCTCCCTGCAAAGACGTTTCCAGGGTCCAAATGACGCCCGGCGGGTCTTTGCAACCTGGAAAAAAGATGGAGCTCAAGAGGCAATGTGATCCCATGGCATCGGTGTTGAATAACAAATGACAACAGGATGAGAAAAGAGAGAGAGAGAGAGAGATGAAATGTGTGGGAATATGATGACAGTGTGATGTCTCCTATGAAAGATTCAGGCGCTGTAAGTGTTTGAAAGACAAAAATATGAATAAATAAACAACATGAATAAGGTTCAGTGGCCTGCGTTGGGGTTCGAGACTGAGGAACGGTGAATATTTACAACCTATTTAATAGCTGGAACAGGAAATTCATATTTATAGACCTACACATGCACAAAGCCCTTTTGGATTTTCTAAAATCTCTCGATTTTAAGTTAGGTTAGAGTTTTCTGGTTAGCCCCGTCTCCACACACACATACAGCAGATCAATTTATCTCCTGCTGCAATCCCTAAAACATTTGTGATCTTTCTCATCTCATAGCCGTCGCAGACTGTCACATTATTCTGTCAACTCAAGAATCTGTTAGAGAACATGGATGGTGAATTATTCATGACCTGGCATAAAGAATAGATCTATTATCACCTCTTCCTGTTTGTGTGTGTCTGCATGACTGCGCCTGCCTCCCTGCATATGTGCGAGTACGTTTGTGTGCGTGCGGTCGCTGAATAGTACGTCTCTTTGATATAATGGCTGTTTTATGGTATTGTGCCCATTACGAAATCTCATGCGATAAACAACAGTTTATTGATCATGTGATAAACATCAGCTTATTGATGTAATACCTGCATTATGAATCATTGTAGTGTGACTTCTTTTAATATTTGAACTATTGCCCTCCTTGAGAAGTTATGGCCTCTCACTGTGCCTATCAGTGCATACAGTACATTGCCTAGACCCCCCCCCCCCCCCCCCCCCCCCCACCCCACACACACACACTCTCTGCAAACTCCCCAAACACCAGTGAATTGAATTTGGACCTTCAGCTCCTCTCAGTCACCACCAGGTATAGCCCTATTGTAAAATTTCTCTGAGTACAGTGATAATGGCTTGCTCCCTGTAGGCATCTCAGCAGGATACCTCTTGGGTAAACCCCAGATGAGCATGACGGAAAGTTTTTCATTTCTTCTTTTGTGCTGTTGTGGAATAAGTTCAACTCCACTTTTGTTCCTTTTGCAAAAGTTTTATATAGGTATTATAATGATCTGGGAGTTTTGTTGCTGCCTTTTCATGAGTGCCTTGTAGAAGTAGATCATTTACCTGTGCCTCCTGCAGGTGTGGTTGTTTTAAGTGATTCTTGTTGAGCACTTGTCGGAACCACTGTTCTGTCTGGAGCCTCACTTGAAGATTAGCTTCAGGCTGGAGGTGGGCAAGTGTCTTTCGGTGGATTCTATTAAAGGTACAGTGTGTAGGATGGAATTACAACATTGAGGAGAGCCTGATAGCATTCAGCCATCTTAGAAACTCAAGAGGCTAATATGGTGGTCACTGTAGAAAGAAGCCACTCCTGATGGAAATAGAGAGGGCTTATTCAAAAGATTGATAGTAATTTGCTGCTGCAACAATGTTAATGTTCCCCACTGTGGGACTAATAAAGATGGTATTATTTTATGATCAGGTGATTATGCACTTTTAAAACATCAGTGTAAACATCAGTTGTTTTATTTTCCACTGCTGCTAATAGAAATATAATTATTTCTCCTAGATCTTACACACTGCACCTTTTGAAGTTATTGTAATCGTTAAAAGGTGAACCTTTGCCTCTTATATGTATCATTGAATGCTGCTGATCAAAATGTGCACATTTCAGGTGATGGCTGAAAAGCTTTTGGACATAAATATTTACAGCAAAGGATCCACCGCCTTGAATCATGTTCATTTTCTGCTACGAACCAGCACCGGCTTAACAAGGTTACAATCCATGTAGACATCCATGTCGGCAGAATAATGAATTTACTTTCCTCCAGCACCACCATTTCAACAAGATTTCATTTTGTCCAATTTGTTTACAAGCACATTTTTGCAAAACAAACACCATCCTCACTAGCCTCTAGTATTTATTAGCAGACATTAGCATGCAATTGGACAGATTTAAAATATTTCACACAATTACCCGCTAAACCTCCACACGGTTGGACACTACTAGCCAAAAAGTTTCATAGATCAGAAGGCTCATAGTGTCTCCGGACAACCTTTAGCTATTAGACCTTCAGCTTCATTTAAAAAGAAAATAAATCTCCCGGGAAGAACTTCTCCCATTTGAAACTATTTAGAGTAATACAATTGAATAAGGAGGTGATAACTATACCCTGGGAGATGAGAAGAAATGCATAATCACTTGTAGCGATGTCTAGACATACTGTGAGACCGGAGGCATCCGCAAACACTCCCGTTGAGTTTGGCTCATACGACACATTCCGTTCAGGATCCATGCCCACAGTAATGCTCGTCATGCATCACGCCTGCTGGATGTCACATCAGTGTATACAGGCCTGTCTTTTTATGGTTCGATGCAATCATTACGTTAATGATGCAGCGCTCTATTAACAAATTAAAGTGTGGCCACTTTCCTTGCATCCTTTCAAGGGCTGTTTTCCCATTTTTCTTCATATTTAATTAAAATCTGTTGCAGAAATTGCAGAGTGCTATGGTGGAGATGAGGTTAAGTGCTGAGGGCAGTTCTTGCACTTCCGCTTGTATGGCAATCATAAACACTTCAAGTGAGTGCAAAGGGAAATGTACGTTAACTCTATGAGATAATCAATGTCTGTCAAAAATATGCGTGATTGTGGCTGTTTGAAGATAAATTGCACATGAAATCAATGCGTCATGTTGACTCTCCTTGTGATGATGAGCCTCCTGATGTGCCTCGAGTGCTCTGGCTCCGACGCTCATCAATACCAGTGCATTATAAGTGTATTTGTTTTTGTTGGCAAACTCATTTAAATCTGAAAATACCAATAGTAAATGGGGAGCAATAATGAGGAAATGCATTCGTTGAGTGATTCTTTATGTTTATTATGACAAACATCCCACTATGCATGCACACTGTACCTTTGCTGTCTTTGTCATTCTGAATGAGAATGTCTCCTGAGCCCATCCATAGAAAAAGTGTTTTAAAAGACTGTCGCCTGAACTCTGTCACATCAGTGCCAAGGTCTCTCTCATTGTGCTCCCTACCTGTGTTTCATTTAATGTCTTATTGTTGAACTTGGTGCGGAAGGTTTGTGGGTGGCAATAAATGAACAGGTAAGTGGTGGTTAGCCTGATTAGCTTGCTGAAGTTGCAGCATTTCGACTACAAATGCAAGATTGCCTCAATGTGTTTTGTGCGCACACCTTTTTCTGCTGATGTTGTTTGGAAAGGGAGGATGGGCCATCTTTGACACCATAAATGCTGATACTTTGAACCTTAATGAAACAAACAACAGAGCTTATTTCAGGATTTTCAGGACTAACTTGTGTGCTGTGTGAGCATTAGTAGACACGAACACAAACATTTTGTTGATGGATAACAGTTACGCCGATACCCAGAGCATGAAGAGCTGCGACGACGAGGCTTAAAATGAGTCCGGTGGCTCCGACAGTGTGGGTGCTGTCTTCAATTAATCATCAGTCAAATAACTTTCAAGTGCACAGCGGAGCAAGCAGTCACCCACACACAGCGTTCAGTGTTTGAACTAGTAAATCCTCTAATGCTTAGATACAGACCTCACCAACACCACCACCACCACGCCACCGCCACCACAGGCCAACATATCTGTCGTCTTGCTTGAGCAGTTGAACACACTGGCGGAAGAGGATGTACGCATGATGATGATGATCACAAATCCTGTTTCCCCAGCAACAACGAGAAAAACACACTCGGTTTGCCAGGACACAGGCACGGAAGAGCTAGGTTCACAGACTCAAGCCAGGACATGCAACCCCACATAAGACTCTCCAGCTCTGGGAATTGTAAGTCTGCAGGTGCTATGAGATGCAAGGTCTGGGCAGTGGAATATTCTGACATGGTGACAGTCACTTTATTTATTTATTTCTGTATTTATGTGTTGCACATGCGTATACCAGTTCTGTTAGATAATGGGATAAGTGGAATTTTATTGATGAAAGGTCAATATCACGTCCTCGTTATTGGCTGCTCCCCTGAGGCATCAGTCATTATCTGCATATTTGATGTGACATTCTGTCCTTTTGATGATTAAATCCTTTTCTTTAACATCCAACCCATGAAAACCTAAGGGTTTGAGAAACATTTCAAAATGTAAAGGTACATTATGTCAATTCACAATGATCAAGGTTTATTTATGCTAGAAAGGAACCCTGGAGGTCATCTAGAGTCGAATGTGATGTCAGTGGCTTGGTCATATGGTTTTAGTTTGGTTTTTATTCTTATCATGATTCTCTCACAATAATGGAGCACGAGTTGACATCCACCTGTTATATCCATTCGGTTGCTATCCTTTTTTTTAAAGATGCTTTTGGGCAATTTGCCTTTTCCTAACAGGATAGATCAAGTATGAATAATAGGCACAAGGAAAGATGCTCAGCAAAGTGCAGGTTTGAAAGTGGAGCTGTTGCTGCTGCAGGAGGGCTCAGCTCGCAGGTGTCCTTTCTGATGCCTCCTGGGTTTAGGGAAGTGAAGCATACAACCTGACAAGCCATCAAATGCATCTCTACTATCTGAATAATTAAACAATATAAAATCATAATATCCTCCATCATGATTGCAGTTCTGAGTGTATCCCAAATAACCACCAACATTGCCAGTACTGAATAATCCCCATAATGACACGTGTTTGCTGCACGGCATGTTTTATGACTTTTATTCTTGTTTTTTTTCTGTGATAAACAGGCTGCAGCCGCCTGCTGTTCAAAGGAATCGTCCGTCCCCATTTCTCCTTTTAGGGAGAGAATGCTGACATAAACCAGACCAGATCTCCCAGCCACAGAGTTCCTTGTTTACCATATGGCTCGGTATAAATATTAATAAGTTCACTTTCATATTTAAAACATGCGAACGAAACCAGGCATCGTTTGTGCGATTCTTGGGAGGATGAATACATGGGGTTGGAGTCACATGCGAGGGAGACCGGAGCTTGAGCTGTGCCTGTGCTAACTGTGCAGCCTTACTGGGACGAGATACGGCTGAGCTGCACCAAGCATGATTTCTTCAACTGGAATTTATCATTTGGGGAGGAAGAAATGTGTAAGCTCTGTCATGCATGTGTGACCTAAACTATGCCAGTCTGATGTGTACAGCTCTGCTTCACATTCCACTCACACTCCCATTTGCCTTTTCCGTGCCTGGGTTTAGAGCTGAATTTAAATCAAGGTATTTTCCCCCAGCAGTCTTCCTGTATTTTTCTGCCCCCCCCCCTCCTCTTTTTTTTTTTTTGTCAGAGACAATTCCGCTCTGCATGAATCCTCGGGGCCTTTATCCATTTCCTTTGAATGTGGTTTCAACCACCAGCCCTTGGAATCCCCCAAACCCACCTCCCCTCTACTGGCTATGTAAATATTCTATGAGCTGCTGTCCCCGCAGTGTGGATTGACAAGCTTTGGAAACCTCATCTTAAACAACTGAGGTGAATGAATGACTTAAACCTGCAGTATCTGTGCTATATAGCTATATTACATTCTTTCATTTGAGAGGAAAAAACGTATTTCCCTACAGATGCAGAACATTCCAGTTACCACGGATAAACCTGCGACTATCCTCGATGAAGGTGTTAAAATCCCAACAAGTGAATTATATGAGGTTTTTTCTTACAGACTAGGGAACAAAATAAAGATGACTGATAGCACATGAGTGATTTATTCAGTTGAAAAAAGGCAGGGACATTGTGCTGACAAAGGGCACTGGAAATAGCCCCACAGCAGTCGGGATAGGGGAGCTCATGTCCTTGTTAATCAAGGAGATCATAGGTCACCTTGGCAATTATCAATTCTGAATGCACACAATAACAAACTATCTCCCCGACAAATCACCCGCCACATTTTCATTTACTGCTCTATAATTTATTTCACCCCGTGACGGGGAAGTGAGGGGGCGGGCTGACGGAGAATCGGACAATCTTGAAGTTGCCTGGAAAAGAGCTACTCCGTCATTAATAACGGAGACGAATAGGAGTTAACCCCATAATTTTGTCATTGGCAATATCATGCCCCATTGTCTCCTGTATTCAATCAGTCAGGAAGCACCAATAAATCTCCATCACCTCCTTTTTTTTAAAGACTAGATCTGCTCCGCCATTGTAAAATTATTAACTTCAGACCTCCAGCAAGCAATGTGAAGGAGGGACGTTTGGATTTACTGATGATCTCACTGTGTTTCCACAAACCTTTTCATCACATTCATCTTTCAACTGATGATATTGTATAAATTATTTTACAGCTCAAATATACCGGCAATGCACTGACTGTCTGCCTGGTGACAAAGCTTTAGGCAGTAATACTGACATTCACTGAAGCTGCACTGAATCTATAGCAGTGACAAACATGGACTTTTTTTTTTATCATCACAAGCAGCGTTTCCTCCTTCATCCTGTACAGTCCACGTTTCCTTTGTCTTATTCTATGTGACGCACAGTTCTCCCAGTGAAAAGCCTCACGCACTATTTGCTCTATCTATTGTAGCTTTTGTAGCTCCTTGGACAGCTCCGAGATACAGCTAATTAAAATTTCTATGATAAAATAATTAGCCTTCCCAGCAGACAATGGAGAGGGAAATTCTTTCCTAATCACTCAAATTAACTGATAAGAAACTTTTCCGGCATCTGGCACATTGCTGGAGACGAGGTAACCACAACTTTGTCACTAATATCCACTGGCACCTACTGTACGTACTTCCATTATCTATACGTACTGCTTGTTCTTTAAAGGTCGCCAACTGACACTGGGAGTGACACAATCTGTTCCAAGTTGCCATTTTGTCACAGCAACAACATACAAAGACAAACAGCCACTCACCACTGATATGGAGCTGTGCTGTTGTTGTAGGATCCTCTACGTGGGACTTTCCTCCTCTGTGGGATCCGAACATGAGCTAAGGTCACTTTCACATCGACCTAGTTTGGTCCATAGCAAAAGAGGTGATTTTGAATGTTGAGATGATTCAGATTGTTGCACAAATTGTTTGAATGGTTCATTATTTTTTATTTATTAACCTTTATTTTACCAGGAAGTCCCTTTGAGATAAGTAATCTCTTTACCGAGAGAGACCTGGCCAAAACAGCTGCCGTACAGAAACACAAATTGAATTACGATAAAAGACAAGTAAAGACATTAATATGACATAATTACATTCATACCACAACAATATTACAGTGTTATCCAATCTAACAAACTTGAAGGGGACCTATTATGCCCATTTAAGAGGCTCTCTGTTTGTTCTTTAGCCTGATAAACTAATGAACTGTACTTATAGTATGAAAAACACTTTTTTAAACGAGCCCTTATACAATTCAGGAATTCAGGAGTTTTTTTCAACCCCGCCTCCCCTCACGAAACCTCACTATCTCTTGATTGGCTGATCGGTAGGCGATCCCAGATTGGCTGAAAATGTAGGTTAGTCCCGTCTTCTAAGCAAGCACGTTTCACCCTCACAGGCAGCTCTCAGACGGCCGCTTTCACTGCAAAACATAAACATTGCAAATAAAATGAATCGAGTTTAACAGATGAACATAAGTGACAATGTTCGAGCGGGAATCTGATTCGGAATAAGAGAGTGGACCATCCAAATTGTACACATGCTAACTCATGCAAGGACTATAAATATAGTATTTTTAAATATAAACTGCGTCACACATATTTCACACATACATTTCATAGTTTCGAGGGAGGGGGATGACACCATGGTCTTTTCAGTGTACAATTACACTGAAATGATTACAACTAGAGATATTAGACTGCTTGGTTCAAAGTCTCGCTGTACCATGACATGTTAGCCTGAGCTAGCCATGAGGCTAACGGAAACCAAAGATAATCAGAGTGGATTTCAGGCTTAAAATATAGTTTGTTTGAAACAAATTTGTCCAGCAGATACAAACAGATGTTCATCAAAAGCAAGCAAGCAAGCAGCACCGTGGGACAGTGAGGTAAAAGCCTCTTACTTGCCTCGTAAATGGCGACGGGCTTCTCTTATACACGGAAAATTTGGAGGTTTTGCACCCACCCAAAGTTTGTTAGTCCATGAGCCCTTAAAGAGTAAATTCTTTGCCGGTATGACAACTAACTCCATTGACGAGATAGAGGACAAGCTCAGCTTCGGACAATGTCAGCAGGTCATTTAAATCTCTCGTCCAGTCGTCATGCTCGCATGGATCAATTCCACCGATTCAACTAATTTCTTTAGAGATACCAAGCCTTTGGAACAGGGTCCAGCTTGTCTCGGTACGGTCCATCGCCTTTATGTTGTGTTCTGTCCATTTATCCATCTGCTTGTGCCTCTGTCTCTGCAGCACTGTATCTAACTCAGCAATGTAAGCAAAGCCTGTTGCCTCCTAAAATGGCGCCGGTGGCCCACAATGCATTGCGAGATCACGTTCGGTTTGAGAGTGCTTCTGTTTGATTGACATCCTCTAGTGCAGACACATACACACCCACCCTACATTTGTGACGTCACAAATGTAGGGTGTTGAGAGCAGCGGACATTGCTGCTCCTGCTGAATCTGCCACTGTCTTTGTTAAATTACTCAAACATTTGTTTAGGTCATTTTATTCAGGTTTGACCAGTTTATTAGTGATGCTTCTACACGACACCAGTGTGTTTCACTCCAAAATAGAGGAAAACCATAATAGTTCACCTTTAACTGCCTCCATAGTCAAACCAAATGAATTAGCTTTTTATTGTACTAAAGATTAATTAGTATGTTAGCCCAGCTGGCAACACACATATTAATGTGTTAACATTAACATGTTAATGAGCCAATGTCAGTTACAGGAAGATGGCTCATGTAGGTGACGACAAAAAGATATAGTATATATATTGATAAAGAATACCCAGTGTTCACATTGTGACAAAACCTTATTGCTGTGCTCACAGTAAACACAAAAGTCAATTTTACATATCACCTTACAAGTGTCGCAATCATGACTTGGTTATCTGTAATCGCATTCTGGGAATATCTGCCCATTCATGGTCGGTCAATAGACTTCAGTCCTTTGCAGACTGTGGCAGAGAATACTGTAACTGCTGCATTGAGCCTTTTGTGCAAATGCCAGACAAGTTCACAGCACTTTTGTCTGTGTCCACAAAAAACCTTCCAGAGGCTCACACAGCAGGGTGAGTTTTATTATCTGCTCTTGGAGCTGTGTCATCCTGAAGCTGGCCGGTTACGTCCCCACTAGCTTGGGATGATGTCCAGATATGTTGGATATAGAGAGAGGATGCAATTTAGCATGTTGGAGCCATTTTGCATATTGTGCTTTTTCAATTTGTGAGCAGTAATAGGACTGAGTGTTGATTGCTCTGAACATTACGTTCAATTATTTAGCGTTGTGTAATTTATGCATCATTCACATCTATTTCCATCATTGTGACGGCAGCGAAAGACTGTTTTATGAAAGTGGTTTCATAATGAAGAATAAAAACTTTTGTTTCTATTATTAATTATGGAATCACATTGATGTAGCTCGGGACCATCATTTCAAGGAAACTCAAAGAATTTACAGTAGATCATTCATTTCTGTTCAAATAGAAGAATTTGTCAGCAACAAACCACTCTTTGTCTTTGTGCCACATGATCCCAAGCTGCATTCTTAGCTGTTGTGACCATGGGATCTTGTTTTGTTCTTCTGGGGAAGACAGAACCCGGCACTGGCTTTACTTTGCCTCCCCATGGTGTCTCCATATGATTTAGTCAGAAGTGCAGCAAAATGTTCATTAGAGCAATAAAACAAGCTGTTTTATCAGCCCCTTACACTTTACAAAAAGATCCTCTGCAATCTCTTAAACCTAGACCACTCCGCTGGTTCCCCATGCAGATTAGCAGCCCCTAGTTAAAGGCTCCAGTTATGATGAACCATGTATCTCCCAGAGCAGGAGTAGATCATAGAGAAGCAAATGAAATGTCTAGAGAACTGTGAACACAAAAATATTGTTGAATCATAATAGAGCCTTTTGTTTTTGTAATTTCCCCAGTGATTTTTGAGAAAAGCAATTTGTGGGCATTGTGGTCAGTGGCGTTGCTCAGTGTCCAATCAGTGAATTGACCTATGATTAGTCTGCTGTCACAACTGGTTTAGGCAGATTTCATTCCTACTGCACGTGAATACATGAACCCATCAGCCCAGAATGCCAAATGGCTGGTCATAGAAAAAGCATGAGTATAAAGCAAACATCCCTCAGTTGGATCCCTTCGGTGTCTTTGAATATGTGAGTAAGTATTCATTCACGCTTTGACTGGACACCTCAATCAATACTGACTCTTCCACTTATACATTTCGATTGGGAGGAAAATGTTTTCATCCTTTTTACTATGACCTTGAGTGTATGGTTGGTGATTATAATTCTTCAGTGATGGCTCCGCATAATAATAAAGATTAATGCTTAGAGATTATGCGCTTTCCATGGTCAGTGAGAGACATGAGAGAATACTGAGATGCAGACAGAGCATGCACAAGAGGCGCCAATTGATCTGGCGCTCATGTGTTTGGTAGCAGACGAGCGTTAAACAATGCACTGCTACAAGATGATGCCAATGAAACACACATTGCACGCAAGATGTTTGCTCCATTACACTAATTGTGATTGCAACACTAGTTTACACACAGTTCAAACAAGATGCCCACTCGCAGTTTCACAGTTTGACTTCTGTCGGATGCAGCTTGTCTCAAAATATACACAAAGGAATTTCATCTTGAGTGCATCATTAAACACATCTACACAAGCTGAATTTAATAAGAGGGACGTTTAACATACTTTTCTCATCCAATTCTGCACCATGCGATTAGCTTTCAGGGCTCAACCTTGTCTAAGGAGCGAGTGACTGGACAAACCTGTCCACTGCAATGAGGCTGGCTGAAAACTGCCTGCGCCACTAGTTTCCTGCAGCTCAGCTGTCCTTTGTGATATCCATCTCACAAGTCTGGTCTGGCTTGTCAATCTGGGCTGCAGGGAGACACTGCCTCTGCTGATCACATCGGCCCAGAGAGCCGCTATCAGCGGCATGAATGGTCATGGTAAACTGTGCCTCTGTCAACACAGCCAAACACTCCATTTATATCAAGACACACAACTCCTGGGAGAAATGTCACACACCAGCATTACAATGACTTTCTCTCTAGATGAGCCAGTGTGCGTTGTATCGAAGCAGGTACTTGGATTTGACAGATCTTGATTAGATTTTTTTAATTTTCGAATAAATCATTTTTTCCGCAGGTAAATTGTCATAATGGAATCCCGAGCCCCTTCCTGTTTGTGCACGAGCCCAGCTTATTAAACCTGAAAAAATATCTGGCACAATTTACCCACCTTGCAATAGGACCTGTCAGAGTGAGACCATCCCGGGGAGATGAGTAACAGTGAGACATCTAAGCAGCCGCATGCCAAAAAAAAAAAAATCGAGATGCACAAGTAATTTCCATTAAAGTAAGAATCCACTTAAAAATCCAGTTAATATTGCTGACATAAACTCGGACAGTGAAATCTAGACTTGTCTCCGAGACCATATTTCCGCTCAAACAGATGAAAGCCAGCCAATGCCTGCATTTGTCATCAAAGCAAACTGTCCATGTCCGCCCCATTAACACTGAACAGGAGTCAGTATCCATGGCGATTTTAGAGAGAAGAGATATTCCCTAGTTGAGCATTAAGCTCATTAATATGTAGCAGTTAAAGGGAATATTCCCACGAGTCCACAAAGTCACCTCGTGGTTGATGGAGCAGCTCATGATATCATTGATTTGCTTTTGACCTTTTTTTTTTCAAAAACAATCTTCATTGGCTCACGTTTATATACGGTTACATTTCTTGCTTTGCCTGAGATCTTGGAAGTAACAACAGGGATTCGGGTTGATTATGACTTAATGATGACCTATCAACCTCCACCCTTTGATCAACCGGAGGCATTTTCAGCGGAAGAACCGGCTCGATGATGAAAAGTGATATTTTAAGTCGGAAAAATACAATTGCTCCAACATTGCATGGCATTGTGCTCCGAATGGGGCGAGTGAGAGAGAGCGGATGGCGTGTGTTGGCTGCGTGAAGCTGCAGGTGTCGGACCCAGTCGAACATTCTCAATGGAGCTGATGAGCCCTGAAAAAAACATCAGGGTCCCACCCCACCCCCTGTTAGGGTGTTGGGGGGGGAGGCCACCTGTGGTATCTACAGATGTGCACTGGAGTAGCGCTCCCCCTCCCACTCCGCCTCCCTCTGTGAATAGTGGGATGTATTAATGGGGTAATCTCCTGTGTACATCTCCGAGGGAGCAGACGAGGAACACCTCTAAGAAGTCCCGTTCATTCCTCTTGGGGCCTGCGCAGGTGTGCTAATATGAAATCAGAGCTGTCTGAAGCACTTATTCTGCACGAGAGACGACTGGCCAGATGAATTAGCCGAGTCCCTCCTCCCTGTTTAATGACAAGGCCCCCTCTCCATTTCTCAGCGCTCCAATCATGCGGACAACTCGCCGTGGCTTCGCTCCAGCCAGGTCCCCAGCATGAGGATGACCCGTCAGTCTGCCTCGCGTTCCACGAGCCAATCTGCTGGGATGATAAATGATAAACCGGAGCTCGGCAGCGCTGGCCCCGTCAGAGGAGATATTGGACGGGGGAGGGACGATGTGGCTGCCACACCGAAAGCGTGGCACGGGCTCACAGCGGGCGCCCAGCGTAGGATTCAGTGCCACCAATTAATGTTTGCCTTAGTTCAACCCGGATAACCAGAGCGCGTTGGGCGACATGTGGGCAGAGCGCAGCGTGGCCCCCTACCAATGTGAGGCGGGCGAACACACAGCACCCCTGGGAGCAGGAGAAAAGCTGCAAGGTGTTAGGTGATTATGGAACAGCCAGCAGCAACAATTAGTCTGGAGCACCTCTGGGAATCATTACCTGGGAGAACGAGCTCAGAGGAGAAGAAACCAGGGACACACTCCTTTTCTGACTCCGAATCTAAAGAGAGAATCACTGATTCCTGCGACGAATGGGAGATGACACTTCAAATGTGCACGGAGAAGAGTCGGAGTTACCCGACAAAAAACAATAACACCACCACAACAGTAGGATTAATTAGAGCATAATAATGTCCTGAGATCTCACGGAGGACCTACTTTTCTCCTCGTCCTCCCTGCCATGCTGCTTGACATTCCCCCTGCCCTCTGCCATGTCTGCAGCACCACTGCAGCTCTCTCTTTCTCTCTCTCTCTCTCTCTCTCTCTTTCTCTCTCTCCCTCTCTCTCGTTCTCTGTGTGTGTGTGTGTAAATCGCTGCCATCTGGAAGTCACTCTAACAGCAGAGGGTGCCAAAGCTTTTTAGTTTTTACGTTTCCCAGACACACCAAATCTCACAGCTCTGAAACCTCCTCATTCAGACACACTATTATGTTTCCGTTCACTGTTAAATGAAGCACAGCTCGCTCAGTTGAACGAGTCCACCCCAATGAATGGAAGCGAGGCTTAATGTAAAGGCAAAACCTTTTGGATCCTCTTTGAGACGGCAGCATCAAGACAACATTGCATAATCTCTGTTAGCTGCTCTCTGTCAGCAGATTACACTAGTTTCAATCCCAGGTGCATTTAAAGCTGATTTACTACCTGTCTCTTCTTTATGTGATTCTTGTTATTTCTTAAAGAACCAAACTCTCTCTTTCTTTCATTCTTTCTTTCTTTCTTTCCCTTTCCTTTTCTAACCAGGTGTTGCATTTGGTGACAATGGAGAGAAGATGTCGGGCTCAGTTCCACCAAAACAGCCCCCTCCCCAACGTGTGGGGAGGGGGCAATAGCTGCAATTCAACTTTAAAATGCGTCTATATCCACTGCAGCTTGTACAACGCACGGATACAATTAACAGTCTTTCAAAAACGAAAGAGAAAAGTAAGTTCACTTCTCTGTTAGCTGGCTACACTGCAGAAATAATGTGGGAAGGGTTTATAAAGTTAGATTGATTCATAGCCTGAATCTTCCACAGTTGTTAGGGTTAAGGCAGGGGTTCGATTGTAACGTAGCTCATTAGTCGAAAGAGAATAGTTTCCACAGACTTAACAGACAAAAACAATTTTGAAATCAACCTTGAAATGAAGTTAATTAATGTGTGCAGTAAAAGAGCAACACAAATAAATGTGTTATGTCTATATAAAGAAAATATGCAGCCTCATATTGATAAATTACATTTGACCTCTGTTTTGACCAATCAAGTGTCTTTATCCATAGCTTTGATAACCCCCCCCACACACACACACACACACACACACACACACGCACACTCACACACAATAATTCCAAAAGTAGTCCCTTCTTCTCTCCCCATCACTCTTTAAACAGCCTGTTCATCACAATGTTATCTGACCCATCCCAATGTGAAATGCCGTCGTTATCCCACAACATCTTTTCTTGATGATCTGATTTTACCTTGGCAGTGAAAACACATCCATGTCACACACCGCTCGGGATATAGACTCTGCCATTCAACTTTTCAACAAACTTTTACTTCTTCTGCTGTTTTGGAGAATCACTTTTCAGTTACACTGCAGTGAGATGAAAGACATTTCCACCACATACACACACACACACACTACCTGTTCTGTGTGTGCTGCTGACCCAGGAATGAAGCCTTCTCACCATCTGTTATGAGAGAGAGAGGATGTAGCAGCAGAGAATGGAATATGTTCTGAGTTAGTTTGAGAAGAAATACTGTTTCTTTTGCCAGAGGATTTTTTTAAATGGTTCTAATTGTTCTTTCTGTATTTGTTTGTTTCAGGAGGTCGTCACTTCACCCCGTCTGCCTTCATCTGGCTAGTTCCGCAGTGCTGCAGATCAGATGAGCAACATTATCTCCTGATAGAGCATCCTGTATCATCGGGGGCCCCTGCTCACTGAGCTGACTGTAAGTTAATGCTGTCGGTTGGAATGAGCTTCTTTCTGACATTTAAACCACAGGGACCCTGGCGCTATGTTGGCAGCCAGAACTCAGAACATGCAGCATGTACGTACGCACTAGTATACGCAGAGGCGCTGTGCACTGAGCAGATGATATTGCAGCACAATCTGAAAGATTGTCTCCGGGATCTTTGGCTCCCGGAACCAAATACGCCTGCGAAAGCAGAAGGCTGGCCGGCGCTGCAAGTGACAGATGTCTGATATGTTTGGCATGGATTAGCTAAAAGCTTATTTCTGCACCTACTCCGTCGCTGGAGCTCAGACACCTCAGACAATCCACCGCTTCTTTCCAAATCATGAGCAGTTTGTGAAGCGTTCAGGCGACTGAAATGGAAGGTTGTGCAACTTGAGCAGAACACTGCAAAGGGCAGATCATTTCGAGGTCAAAGAGAGAAACTATAAATATGTTGGACTAAAATGTTATATATTTTAATGGGCCACTGTGTAAGATCATAGTTAAATGTTTCCCTTTGTGTGGTGTGAAATGAAAACGAATCACAGGTTCTCCTGTGTACCTGATTTTCACTTGTGACAGGAAACCTCACCACTAGATGTCACTAAATTCTACATACAGCCCCTTTAAACACAGTTTTTTTTTGCAAACGTCATCTAAATATGTCAAATCACCTCTCATCCCTGACCCTTAATCCTCATAAATTGTCTTATTTGCACATCACTATCAATATTATTAAGATACATATTATACATATGGCAGCATACATGTTTGTGTCCGAACATTTTCTTTTTTAACCACAGAGTCAAAAATGGACGTATAAATCCTTTCCCACTAATGCCGAGTATAAAGCTCTATCCACCTCACATAATGTTCCATCCAGCATCGCCCACAGTGATGGCCAGTCAAATTGGATTAAGCTGAGGTGGCTCGGGGCTTCTCTGCAGCTGCTGCCGTTTGATATGGGGTTTAGGTGAGCTGCAATGTTAACTTGGCCAGACTTAAAAGACTTGTGGAGATGCATTAATATTTTATGGGAAACTACACAACCACAATGCTAGTGAGTCACTGGCCATAACACAAAGGGGAACGTGGTGATATGTTGTGATGATGTAGCCCAACAGTGTAAGTCTGTCAGCGCAGGACAGTGGGGGAATTAATTTTTATGCCGTGCGTGATTTTTATGACTCATTAGTGCAGGTGTCAGTGCTAAAGTTTTATTTACCAGGACACAAATAAACACTAACACCCACATTAACGTTATCAGGGCAAATTAGAATTGGAGTGCACGTACTACTGCCACAGTTGAGCTCCTTTGTTTGTATTATATTTCCTCCTTTTCCCCACTGCTTTATAAATTGAAATTTAATGCTTAGTTATGAGATCTTATAAAATCAACCTATTCATTGTGATGGAGGTCATGCGTTATACATCGACTGGACCACCGACAGACGGCAGCAAAGCATGTGGCTGCAGCCGTCGCCAAAACTTGGTGCCATTGCCATCTGGAACACCATTTATGTCAAATATATGAGCAGCTATGCAAAGATCTGAATATGCCTCCATCCATCCATCGTCACCCGTTTACATTGGGGGTGGTGAATCCAGCAGGGGACGCTACACTTAGTCTAGGACCTCCTCTGTCACCCCCCCCCCCACACACACACACACACACACACACACACACACACGTTGCGTGGCACCAGGCCCCATTAGATCTTTCCCATGGGTGGCGAGTCCGAGGGAATAGGAGGGAGGATGTTATTACCATATTTGTACTACCGTGTTTATTCTCCTGGAAATCATTATCAACATTATTATTTCACAAGGCAAATTATTCATATTTAAAGACATACATAAAGGGTCAGTTTGAATAAACAGAGAATATGGGAGACAGGAAATGCCTGTATCTGGTGGCTCTTGAATGTGGGACCACATGCACGTGCTATCAGTGGAGTCTGACAGATATTTCCTGTGTGCATGTGACCTGGGATTTGGGAGGGGGTGGATACGTGTGTGATCCCTTTAGCTCTGAGCCGTCAACGCTCACATCAGCTCGAGAGGACATTCTGCTTTACATTTTTAATTTCTTGGGGATTTAATTCACATTCCATTCTGCCCTGTTCTTGATTTTCAGCTCTAAATGGCACCGAAACAAAACTCTGCCACAGACAGGAAGTTAGAAACTCGCTGCACCAGTGGGCACCGCTCACAGACGGGGCACAAAACGCTACCACCATCTCGTCTTCGGAAAACAGGCTCAGGGGTCACATTAATGGTGAATTCAGATCTGAGTGCAGCCTCTTCTGTGTAGTATAGATTGCATAATGCCTTTTTCTCTGTCTGGTATATCTCAACATTACAGTAGTGTGAGGTTGACATAAGGTGAGACACAGTCACTCACACCTGGTCCATCAGAAACATGTAAAAGTGAACATTTGATGAAACACCATTTCCTGTGTTATCCATCTCATCCGCTTCCAGTTGAAGGTCGTCCATCATTCATGTGAGAATAATGTATGAATGAATGAACGAGGGTTGAAACTGGAGACTTTTTCCTTCCCCCTTTAGTTGTTTCCTTTACACTGTCTTCCACTCTGCTGTATAATTAAAAAGGGGTTTGGTACAGTGCAAACATTAAATATGTAAACTTTGTTTGTTTCTAAATTCTTAATATTAAGTCAAGTTGATTTATGTTAATCAGTGATGGAGTGCACGCTGAGGCCACATTCTGCTCAAAGAAAGTAAAAATCCCAGAAATCCATGAAATTAAATTAAAATGTGGTGTATTTTACCCCCTCCTACTATTGTTCGCGACTAAATGTCAGGCTTTGAAATCTGAGAAAACTCGATTGTTAGTGCATCGATTTACATTCTGTGTCAGTTGGAGGCAAATCTTCTGAGCACATCAAATGCAACGTGACTTCACTTTAAAATGTGAGGACCACACATGTATTTTCACAGAGTCATCATGGTGAGGTTTGTGGCTCCGCTTCCATCATTCAAAATTCATCTGCACAGCTTTGGTACCGTCAGTTTTATGACAGCGCATCTCAATGGGAATGGCCTCAGGAATTATTTAAAGGTCCATTGTGTGAAATTTAAGTACAATAATTTAGATTACTGCTCACATAAATGGAATATGAATTTATAGTTATTATGGGTTTTACAACTGTATCATATGGAATTTTGTTTGCATTAACATAGAATGGGAACAGGGAGTGGGTCCTCTCAAAGGAAACCGCCATGTTATTACAGTATAGCCCATTTGAATTGTAATGATATAAATCAGTAACAATGTATTTTCACCCTAAGATATCACAACATTTTTGTATCTTTATAAAAAATAAGTAAATAAGAAACAGGAATGTGGAGGTTGCAACATGCTGCTAGTATCAGAGGGTCATGAATGGGCATAAATCACAGTTGTACCTTGTAAGCCTTGTGATCGCTTGCTGTTAAACAATGTTTGATCACTAGAAGGAAGAAATAACAAACATGCATTCAATAGAATATAGTAATGTATTGATAATGGGAAACATTACAATGGTAAAAGTGAGAAAAAAATCCTCTTAAAAGAAAGATTATTTGTTACACTTAACATCCACATAATGATGCATGATACATATAATTCTTTGAGATATGTTAGACTTGCTTTGTTTCATTCTAATTAGGTTCCATTAGGAAAATTCTGGATTTTCTGGAACATTTAGCAAAGGTCAGGTCTGAATTAGGCCTCTTCTCTCTTGTTTACAGTGGAATGAATACTGATCCTACCCTGAGGCAATGGACATTTTATTCTGATGAGAGAGGAGAAAGATTCCTTTATTGTTTCAAAACAAATTGACATATTACATAAGACATTTCTTTTGACTGAGTTAGAGACAGTAAGTGTCCCCATTCAACAATGCTGCATTCATCTCAGTACAATGAAGATACAGAACACGTCCAGTAGTTTCTGAGAATAGATATTTATTCACTTGAAAGGTTGAATTTGAAAAACTCTTTCCTTTGACCTTATTTATGGAATTGTGCAGGAAGAAAATACACAGCGTAGTGCTCACTGTTGAATGCACTTGAGCATTCCAGGAGATTATTCAAAATGAAAGCAAAAGCAAAATATCGCTTTTATTCATTTTTGAATGAGGCAAATGTTTTTGGAAAACAAGAAATAGAATTTCTCGCTGTAAACTGAATAACTAGATATGTTCCTCTTATGAGAAATATGATGAATATCAATCTGTACTTTTTACGCCCTCTGACCTCTCGTCAACACTTTTGATGTATTTAAATTAAATGTATTGCGTGTGTCAGTGTAAATGTATTCCGCAGGTGCTGTTGCAGCTCGTCAGAAAAAGACAGACTAACAGTGAAATACCTTATAGCATAGTTGGGCAACACAGTGAACATCATTAAACACTGATGCACGTCCTACAAAGACACTGGTGGAAAATCAGACTTGTAAGGAAATGTAATGCTTCCTGCTTGGAAGCTTCCTCTAGTGCATAAACTTGACTTTACAGGGGTCATTAGGTCGGGGAGAAGTTTAAAGGTTCCTCTAATCTCCCTCTGTATCTTATGAGGTAGCTTCAGCTTCCTGCTATAAAATCGTAATGAAATAATCAATGGTGAGGTTTCTGCTCCGGTGGGAGATGGGAGACGGTGAGCGAATAAAACAGAGGAGAAAATAAAAGTTGACATTGTCATGGAAACGGCTGCATCTTATGAAAGGGGGGGGGGGGATAATAAAGTGTCGCAGTGAGAAGGAGCAGGGAATCTCTCCACAGAGGTTTGTGTCGTATTGCATAGGAGCCCTGGCCCAGAGGGATGCTGGGAAACACTGTGATGCTGCGTCTCACACTAAAGTTAAGATGCTAACTGGAGAATAGGAAATTAAACAACTGGGAGTTTTCCGGTGGAATGAGAGATGGGGTAAAAAAAATGTTTCATTTGAAAACAGAAAATATACATACATTTCCCAAAACATTGTCACTCTTATTCATGCATTTCATGGTTCTGTATTTCTAAACGTATTTTCGTTCATTACATGCATTTGATCTGGCAGGTTGTATTTTCGTTCAGTACACTCATTTATAACAAAACATCAGTATAATCATTCATTATTCAGTCTTTATTCAGGGCAATGTGAATTTGAGTCAAGGACACTGACCTCATAGCCTCTTATTAGACAACTATAACCGTACTAACATGAGTTCAAGAACACACTGTATAGCTTTTGATAAACCCAGCTCGGCATATCTCTGGTTTATACATGGGTACAGAGAATATGTTGGACACATATTGCATCAGTCCAAAAAGTTTGAAAGTGGTCATCTGTAAGAGATGAACAGTAATCCACACTGAGCATATTAAAATTCATGTGACTACCATGTTTTATCAAACACTTGAGTTCACACAGATTTGACATAATGTCCAAATGTTGTGATTTTGTGTTTCTGCGAAGTTTTCTGATCTCTCGGTCTGAGTTCAGTGGAGACTCTATATAGTAAGCATCAGAGGGAAATCTCTGTATGTCACTGATAAGGCCTGACTGTGATATGGATCAGAGAGGCATTTGAGTCTGGTGGATCAATAACTGCAGATGTTATGTGCCTGCACACAACCACCAATCTTTAAGACGAGGGGTGGGGGGGTTACTATGGCACGATTGACAAATGAGGTCTGCAGGGCCTAATGACTAAAAGATAAAGGGATACGAGATGAGCAGAGGCTTAGTTAATCTGGAGTTAGAGGCATTTATTATACACTGTAAAATCCTCAACTATGAATACAACCCACATTTAAAAGAGATGAATGGTGATTTACATACATAGATAAGTGTAGATGAGTGTAAGATTTAGTTGTAATTATTTCCTCATAATAGATTTGTGTGTGTGTGTGTGTGTGTGTGTGTGTGTGTGTTTTGTTTTTATCTCCTGTACACATTTATGGAGATCATTAATTCTAGATGAATATTGGACTGTCAAACATAAACATTTCGTTCCTGGACATTTTTCATCGTTCAAAAAAGTTGCTGAGGATGAAAAAAACCCACATATCAAGTATATATATTTATATATGCATTAAGGTGGGAATCAAATGTAATTAGATGGTTGTAAGAACTCATCGAAATGTTGACGATATGAAAGTCATACAAGACATAAGAATACTTTTTTATGTTTGTAGTGTGTCCATTCACAGCAGACATACCGTTTTCCTGCCTTTGAGGAAATATATATTCAGTCACTTCAAGGTAATTCATTATTTGTTAAACGTATATATCTGACGTAAAGACTACAATCTGACCACAGTGATACACATTGTTACAGAAAACAATGTTATGTGAATACACATATTCACCCATTATAATTGCAGGTTATATGAATAAGTTAAAGAGCCACTGGTGCAGATGCCACTGGCTCTTATAGGCAATTAGGCTTCGGAATGGGCAGTTTGTTTTTACTGTCTCTTTCCAGGATCACAGTGTTTTATTTCCACCCAGTAAGTTTACATCCAATATCTGACCAGTTCCAAGAGCCACAGAAGGGGGGTCAACAGTTTTGCTCGAAGACACCTGTATATTGGTTCTTCTCGTTAGTGTTGCATTTACAAGCTATTAAAATGGGCACAAAGGTTGTTCTGAAAGGCAGAAGCCTCCTACCTTAGCCATCTGGCACCAACAACAGCAAAGGAAACTGTGACCCAAATGAAAAATGTTACTGGGGAAGTGCTGAGTAGCATCTGCTCGCTGTGAAAACGCCTTGGGTCCCCCACATGACATGACAAATTATACTGGGCAGTTTACATTTAATTATCCACTTCAGTGGTTATCCCAATGAAGACACACAGGGACCAGGGGAACTCCTATACATGTTTGTTAACCAGCAGTTTCAACCGAGTTTCTTTTCAATTTGAATCCATGACATCAAAAACCAGTGTGTCCCTGTCATGGCACGATCTTTTGAAGTGACCAGTGAGGAAGAGTGAGCGACATCTAGAGGCAAGGTTGCAGATAGCAATCAATTTCATTCGCCATCCTTTACAAGTGTCAGGTAGCACTAATAGTTAACTGGCTAAAGTCATTACTGAAGGCAGTGTTTGTTAATTATGGGCTATCGAACATAGCGGGATGCAGACCTGCTCTGGGAGTAGATTTGAAGGCCCATTCTGAGATAATGAAAACACGATGACTCATATTTTCAGTTGATCGTTCACAATGAAAACAACACAATTATGTCCGTTTACACTCAAAGGCTCCTTCACATGTACAGCAACACTTTTCAGTTTCAAGTGTTATAAAGTAATCAGTCTCATTATTGGATCTAGACGTTCAACAATAGCACTGGTTATGGAATTCACTGTACCAGGAAGGGTTCTGTGTCGTGAGAGACCCATGACACGGAACCAGGGGCCAGTCCGGGGGCCCTTGCCCTCAGTTATGTCGTTAAACACTGACGATACAAAGGATGTCAAGTGTCGCTCAGCGACATTAGCCTCACTACGGCTGCTGATCAGCCCTCCCAGGGTGCAAAGGAGAGGGTGGTTGGTATTGGCCATGATGTCCCTCATACGCCTCTCCACCACTATCACCAGGGGGTCCAGGCTCCTATACACAGCACTGCTTGCTTGACCAGCTTGTCGAGCCGTCTGGTGTCCACAGCGTAGAACAGAACACTTGTAACCACCAGCGTTTCTTGGGCATGCATTGGATTGTCAAAGGTCAACACGGCCTTCATCCACTCATCACTGGGACTATTTAGATTTAAACCGTTCATTCAAGCTTCAGTGAATCTGGGATGTTACTGTCCTGCTATAACTAAAAGTCTTCAGTACATATATTACAAGCTTGGACAGCCAGTAGCTGTCTGGCAGAGGGATTCAACGGGGAATTCAACTTTTTTCAAGAGCACATTTGAACTTGTTTGATGGTGATAAATCGTGAACATTGTCTGGCTGGTCTCTGCCAGATGGGGGAACACTCTACATTTCTTTTGAGTTGCAGCTGGCACCATTCATGGGGAGGAACAGATTTATTCAGTGGGTTGTTGGCCACCAAGACAGAGATCAGAAAAGCGATGTTCGGAGTTGTATAAAAGCTGGCTGCTGCGAGGAACTTCACACCCGCAGACAATGGTAGACTTTGTTTTTAAGCAAACAATGTGATTAAATCTCAGTGTTGAAGATTAGACACAGTTTTAGCTCTTTGTAATTTTTTTTTTTTTTTCCCGGCAACAAAATAGCAATCAGTGTACCATTCTATAATCTGAATTTCAAAGTTCTGCTTCTATTTGCTTCTTAAAAATGTAATAATTATAATGATAATAATAGATTTCATTCATTCAATGATTTTCAAGATATGTCTCGAAACATTACGTTACAAAACAATATGATTTGATGAAAACATTAAAAGAAAAACATAAAAAACAATGGGTTTAAATGAGGACTTTTGGCAGGTCAGCACAGTCTTAATGAGTCTGGGATACAAGAGAGAAGGTGCAGTTATGGCAAAAGCTGAAAGCTCTGTTGCCCCAGGTCCAGAGCTGGATACTGAAAGTGGCTGAGACAAGATTGGCATCAGAGGAAAGGAGGATGTGGAAAGGCGTGTGAGGATAAAGCCGATCATTAAAGGTTCCTCCAGATTGTGGAGGGCTTTGAAGGCAAGATGAAGGCTTCGGAGGGGATGTGTTGTGGAACATGGAGACACTGAATGGGCTTTGAAGGACCTGGATGATGTGGTCACATGAGTGGGTCACCACAGAGACAGGGTTTGTGTCCTGCACAGGATTGAGGATTTGGGAGGATGAACCATAGAGATTGTTGTTTCAGTATGTTGAGTCAGGGCGGGATGAACAGGGATGTGGGTGCCTCCTTTGACACAATTCATTAACGTCTCGTCAATATTAGTCACAACAGATGCCTGCCTTTTCTTTGTATCATCCCTTTTATCTGTAGCCCATGTTCTCAGCTTAGAGGGCCGCACTGTGTTTCACATTTGAGTGTTTATTATTCTCTCAGCTTCTTTGTTTGCGTCTGACCACTCGAGCGCCTCGGCAAAATGTAAACCGAGAATTTTCACTCAGATACTGGGCAATTGTCAGATACTTGTGCCTTTGTCTCTTTCCTCTTTTTGCTTCTATTATTTCTACTGCGGCATAACTCGCAGACTTTCACTGCACCTCTTGTGGCCACAGCTGTTCAAGTGTCCTGTTTTACAGGGAACATGCATGTATATTGAGCGCGTGTGACATAAGTCATAAATTACAATGAACTCGAGCTTGAATGATTTAAAACGGGTTCAACCTCAGCCAGTACAAATGTGCTTACACTGAAAATCAATATGCATTTGATGCTTATGATCACGGTTGTATTGATATCAACATGGATGTATAATGTTTTATTAATGACTTGCATATACAACATACTGTTCATTTGAATACATTAAATGAGACTTTATTAATCCCTTCAGGAATTGCTGTGACAGCTCCATAATTGGACTATTGATGCTTGAGGCACTACAGTATACAGTGCAATATGCCACATTTACAGAGTATTAAAAGGCCATTTATTGACAGTCGATCCACAACAGGGTTGTCAGATGAGCAGTTTCTGAGTCTTTCTGTTCAATATGTCCATGAAGCAATGCACTTACTCCATCTTGAGAATGAGTTATTTCTAAATACTTGATCAATAAGTACAATAAGTTCAGGTCATATTCAAAAATCTTCCCATAATAAGAATAAATGTCAAAACCAAAATTCTGAGTGAAAATAAAATTATAATGTTTATTGTTTACAAAATGTGAATATATAGTTTAAGTAATAAGGAACCAGTGTCTCATAGATGTAACCGATTTAAATAATGAGTCAGTGAAACATATACTGGACACTATACTTAAGTAATATGAGCTATTTTATATAACATCTGAGCCTATTTCACACTATATATTCTATATCTTCCCTGCACCTCCAGAAGAATAGCATTAAGTCTTACTTTAAAAAAAACCTCGTCAGCGATATATCTGCAGAGAACACGGGACGGTGCATTCCCTCCTTTCACCTCAGCTGAAATCTGGCTCCTTCTGAAGGTAAAACATAAATCTAGGTCACAGCATATAGCTCATTACTTTTCATACTACTGCTACATTGGGCTGCACAAAAGGATTCAAAGAGCATGCACAATGGGTAGTGTGCCTGCTACGCTGAGGCCAGGAGACAGGGTGAGTCACAGCGGGCGCTCTACCACCGATGCCTGGGATTTAGGTCAGCCGAGTAACTCCAGGTGGCACGGGTCCTTCCCCGAGGACACGGCACAGCCTGTATGTGGACCAAGGTTAGCAACGCTGGCCCTGGGGGGCATAATGGGACATTAATTTTTAATGTAAACTAACCCGTCTGTAGTCGTGGGCAGGAGGTGATGAGCGGTGTGCATGACTCTACATGCCTTTGTGTAAGCGTCGCGGTGTTGGGCTGGTGGTGTTCTGCCTGGTGTGTAGTCCTGGAGCTCCGGTGGCGAGGAGGAGACAAACATGTTTCGTTTTATCCAATGAAAACGGAAGCCTGTTGAGCGGCTCAGCAGCTGCAGAGTTGAAATGATATTATTTTCCTGGTCCCTGGAGTGAGAGATGTAAACAGACGATACCTGTTGGCGGAGGATAAAGAGCCCTGAGTCAGACCATGGATCATTGGCTTTCTTTTCATGGGAGAGGGTCCTTTTATCAATACACCAATTGAATGCATTTCAAGTAAGTGTGTGTAATTGAATAGCTCGTTTGAATGGGAATAAAAGCTCCCCTCAATTCAATTCATCGTTCCAATCCTCCAGCAAAGTCTTTCACAAGCTGTTGTTTCTCTCTCAGTCTCTCTGATGTTTAGAATTCCTCACCAGGTGATTTTAAAGGTCTTGTGCACCTGCTCGGAGCTGAAGGTGCACAACATCCACTCACAATTTGTCCAAAGAACCTGTCTTTTCCTCTTAAGCTGCCAGAAAACCCACAGTGGTGACAGGCTTCTTCTTTGAAGCATCTCATTTGTGATTTCCATGTGTTCAAACATTCAGGGCCTCGCAGCTCAGAGTCTTGGGGGCCTCATTGGTCTGTTTACATGAGGTAAAAGAAGAAAACAATTTGACTGTTTCACTCCGCATGTAAATACCTCTGCAAAAACTTGCAGAGATTGCTTTTTAGAGCTTAAACTTCTGCCTGGAACACAGTCTCTATTTTTCAGAAAAGTAGCTCCTATTTGCCACTTTGAATTCTACGAGGTGCAGTCACTGGAACCACAAGCAGGCACCAAACATGTCTGCTGTCATGTTCGCCCATTGTTTTAGCCATTTGTAATAAAAACATTTACAATTTTACCTCTGGATCTCTAAAATGGAGAGATTACAGAATAACAGGAGTAAACAGCCACAGTAATAATGGCAGGAAAAAAAAGATTTGTTATACCAGTCAGACAAAGTCTCCAGTTCTTACTGGTCATATATATAAGTGACATAACATAACATAACATAACATACTGTCCATAACATATGCATGACATTAAAGGTGCAGTGTGTACGATTTTATGACATGTTTGTCGCTTCTATTGGTAGAAAAAAATATTACAACACAATTAAAAACTAACCATTTCATAATCACCGAAATGTATTCTTGTTCCCATAACCCTTAAATGAGTCCATTAATGTATGTTTACAACAGGAGCGGGTCCTCTCTAAGGGGCCGCCATGTTTTTACAGTAGCCCAGAGTGGACATACTAAACATATTTTGAGTTTTAATGACAACTGAAGTCTACCATAGGTTCTCCTGCATGCTCCGACGGAGAATGGTCAGGTGATGGATACAACATGCAGGTTTACCTCTACCAAGTCTTACACACTGCACCTTTAACATAAAGTATAGCATAACATAACATAACATATTGATAGAATATGCATAACATAACATAAGACAACATATAGGCAGAAATAGGGTTATATGCAATAAAGAGTTCATTGGTAGAGACAGCAATAAATATGACAATCATTAAGGGAAGAAATAAATAAAAAAAACTTTCACAAAGCTCAGAAACTACATTTGCCTGTGAGATTAGTCACTCAGTTAATTCTCCACCATATGTCCCAAAATATGCCATATGCTTTTAAAATGTAGGTTATCCACTCTGATGAGGGGCTTGACAACATATGCCTAATCCATTCAACAGTACTTGGTCTGGGGATGATTTACACAACTGTGCAGATTAGCTTTTGTACATCAACCATTTAAATTGATTTCTGTACATTTTTTTCAGGAGTTCATTTTCCAGTTATTTCTATTTGCTGGGTGTGATTGCAATGTCCTCAGCTATATTTCATGGAAATTCAGTCTCTTTAAAGTGCACACTATGCAAATATTGCATAGGTATTTTAATGCCGATTTATATGTGCATTTATCATATCATCATTAGCGGGTACGTTATGTTTGTATTTACAATTGAATGCGCATACAGATATGAAAATGTTGAAACAAAAATAAAGCAATGATTATTATTTTTTGTTGTTGTCACTGGATATCGTAGGTTCTGTCATCATCTCGTGACATCCGTATTCACCAAAGGCACAAGAAAGTGTCATAACAAGAAACATGGTTAATTGGCACTTTGAGACGATGCTTTGAGTGAAGAGACAACATTTTCATATTTTGTGAAAATAGTCATCTGTTGCAGAAATGATTCACTGCTCTGCACAGGAAGCCAATATCTTCTCACTCTTTATTATCAAGCCTGTCAGATTTGCATATCTGGATCATGGTCATGTGTAGTGCTCTTGTAAATAGGCTGTGACCTAACTCAAACCTAGGCAGCTGTCTTCTAAACAGACAGCGTTGTTCATATAATCAGGTTACATCAATTAAATCTGACTTGTTAAATTGACCCACATATAAAATACCAATTTATATTAATGCGTTCAACTCGTATTTCCAATATATATTAATGTCGGGTATAAATTTCTGTTGGTAGGTGGGAGGCCGTTTTCATCAGCATTATTCTGGCATTAAATGGAGCTCCTGTTAATTATTCATTATCCACTCAGCCACTGATACACAACAGAAAACGCCGACTCAGCTCTTTTGGGGTTTTTTTTCCCCCTCTGTATCTATTTGGGGCATGATTTTGTTAAAGTATGAAGTCATTACAGATGTGCTCGGTAATTTGCGGGGGGAATTACAAACACTGCAGCAGAGCTTGAAATGAGTTCAGATATGAGTGCAGGGGCCGTCACATGGTGTGTTAGCGATGGAGGCTGCAGCTCCTGCGTCACGCTGGCGCTCATGACTCTTCTGTGTAAACATGTCACTGTGGCTTAGGGCTGTGGTTGCCTGTGCATGTCTGCATGATCGGTTGATCCACTTGCAGGGGCTGTTAACTTAACATGCACAATCATTGCCATTTGTGGACTCCTCTAAAAGTGTCTGTTTGTTCCATTTATATCTTCATTATTTCTAATAATGAAGAATAAATTACAGGTTGTTTCTCAGGATAGAGACCCCCCACCCCCACCCCACCCCCCTATAAAACAACACCAGGAGCATTATTTATCTCATTAGGGGTTCCCACATTTTAAGTCTGCTTGTTATAGTTACATATTGATTGTTACACTTGAAGGTGCATTAGGCGACTTCTCAGTACCGGTGGCTCTGACTCAGCTGCCTCTATCGGCCTGTGATCATCTATTATGTGACTCAGGCTGAAAATTTGGTGTTGTGACACTCACTCCTCAGCCTTTGGTCCCTAATGCCGGAGACTAGACGGCTCCAGTAGTGCTGCCACTGTGTGGAAGCTCTGGAAGAGAGTCTGTAAACAAATAATTGGAACCCCCCCTGACTTTCTCTTTCGCACACATGACCACCGGCTTGTGCTGAGGCCGATCACCACAGCCATCTCCGCTCAGGTTGGAGCTCCTGTTTGCTGGTGCTCCTCCGGCTCATTATCTGCCACAGGGGGTCAGCTGTCTCTCTAGTATGGGTGTGATGGAATGCGGATCACTTCACTGCCACAGAAGTTGCAATCAATTTGAAGAGTAACCATTAATACCTCTTTAAAATAATACATTCTGCCTGGTGCCGGACACAAACCTTCCATCTCTCCCTCTACAATCCAGTGATAAAATCAAGATCCTTTCATTTCCAGTGAAGTAGTTTGCTCGAAAACAAAGGATCCAAGGTGTTAAAATGCATCAAAAACATTCTTGATGCCTGTTTATTGATATCGCAGGCTTCACATGCTAAAGGTTTTTCTCATTCCAGGCTCCTTATCGAGGATAATAAGGAAAAAGGCTTTTTGGCTTCCATGTGTGATATTAAAATGTGGCGATTACAGTGGAGGAGCAAAGACAGTTGGGGAGACTGTGGGAGTCAAAGCATCATCAGATGTGTTAAACATGTGAAATGCAAAGGTTCCAGAAAATATTGCAGACACTCAAAGGTGCGATATTGACTTGACTTGACATGATGCAAATGGAGTCTGTGGGAGTTCTGGGGGACTGGATCCTGCATATTAATTTGCTGCATCTTATTTCCACTGCCTCTCTGTTCTGAGGCGGAGAAGTTCTCTCGTGCTCTCGTTCTCGCACAAAATCTACCAGTAATTCTTCGACTGGAATCCAGTTTGAAAAGAACCTTTATGATATTAGCAATTCAACAAATCCACATTCTTGCTGCAAAGAAATGAATTGAGGAAAGTTGGAACCGTTTTTATTAATCCTCCTCTCTCTGTTACATCCACTCTCTGGAAATAATAGCATGAAGCAGTACCACAGAATGTAGGTTAATTATGTATTTAAAATTCATTCATGCCCTCCTTCAATTTTGGAGGAAGTTTTAGGATAAATAGTTGATCCCTTCTTTCATTCCTCATCCTGAAAGGGTGTTGAATAAGTGCGGCAGGTGGCATTTTACCAACTTTCTCCCACAATCTGCACAGTTGAATGGTTTTGGATGCATGGTCTGTGCAGATGCTCCAGCACGACTTACGCCACCAGCTCACTCCTGTGCCTGCTTCCATGACACGGTGTGTGCAACAGTGAGGAAGCAGAGACGGACAGGTTCTAACACATGTGGTGTAAATGTGAGGTATAGAGCTGAGAATCAATGGGGCCAAAACTCCGCACCTGCCTCCCCTCAAACAGCAAAAGCACATTTCAGTTAGCAGAGACGTCTGTGTGAAAACACTGAATTTAGAATGGTAATTCTCTATATTTGATTAATGTCATCTCATAATTGACATCGAATCTATCCCCACATATACAGCTACTCTTCATCTATATACCTTATTGCCAAAGGACATGTCAGTGAGAGATGTAAAGGGCCAGTGTGTCAGATTTAGGCAAGATCTTTGGTTCTCATTGAAGGGTATTCCCTCAAATGAGCCCGTTATGTTTACATCAGGGGTGGATCCGCTCTTTGGAGGCCGCCATGTTACAGCACCTTATTTTCACAGAAGCCAAAACGGATAAACATGTTTCCATGAGGTCGTAATTGATTCTCCTACATGGCCGGAGGGGAAGGTGCATGTGAGGAGGTTCTTAGCTGCAACACGTAGCTTCACCACTAGATGCCACCACATCTGAAACACTGTATGTTTAAAATCAGAGTTGTGACTACAGCAAATCAATGTTTAATGCAGTTAACTTGTGAGAGAATCCGAAAACAGAGAATTCTATCGGAAAAAGAAAAAGAAATGTGACTTTTATTTGTTCCCTCTTCTAAATCCAAATGGACCTCGGACTGCAGAAAATACAGCAGTGGATTCCAATTGTACGGTCACAGGCTGTTTAATATCATGGCGGCGCCCCCTGTAACAGTAGGCAGGGCCAACTCATGAGAGACAATAGGTCCCATGATTGCAATGCATTTTGAGTAGCTACCAAGGAATATGAGGCTATATTTACAGGACCAGATGCATCCATGGTGCAAACAGCCCTCCCTCATTATATCCCAATGTTGCATGGCTCTAATACCTCCCAGCGCTCTGCTAAACAAATACAGTGTGCTTCCATAAACACTGTGATGGAGTCAAATACCTCTCAGGCCCTGGAATAATGTAAGCGTCATTTAATTTTTATGTGGGTGTGAAGCAGATTTTTCTTTCCTTGATCAAAAAATACAGAAAGGCTTGGTCTCCGGGGGGTTTTGTAATTTCCTGACACACACAGTTTTACAACAGAGCCTGTAGTGACAGCAGAGGGTTGCCACACTCATTCTCTCATGCTTGAGATTCACACATTGTTGGGCATTTCAATTATTTTGTCTTCCCTCCATGTCTGTCACCGCTGCTGTTAAGAGATTACTCCTAACCCTAACTCCTCCATCGGGAGAGAAGTGGAAAACTCCTCTCAGATAAAGTGGACTGCAATTGAATATTTCAGAAATGTGTTTCAACAGAATGTGAGCATTTTTCCACACACTTGTTTTTTTAAATGTAAAATAATTCAAGGGCATGTAATGGTGAGGTTGCATGTATGAATACCCCTCATACCATTGATCAAGGTCAGCCTTCAGTTTTGATCAAAACTCATGACTTTGTTTTGTCCTCTCTGGGCTACTCTACAACATTGGATTCCAGAAGCTTTGTAGCTATGCAACACGGTAGGTACGGCTAACCTTGGATTTCCTGTGGGAGGGGCTTACCTGTGGTACATCTGCACGATGATCACTACAGATGATCAGCAGCAATCGTGCTGTTGGTTTTACACAATGCTGATATGTGTCAATTTAATTAGTTATAGAATTAGCAAAGCCCAGATGACACCGGAGGTCGAAAGAGCTGTCCTCCCTGTGCTGTTTCCTCCACTCAGCTTCCAGCGATAGCAAATGTATTCGCACACATGTTGTAGGTCACCTTAGATAACGCCGCTTTTGGCGAATAATGCACGGTTTCATGTCTCCGTCTCCTTACATGGCGTTCAGTGATGATGGCTCCCAACTGGTACAAAAATGATTGTGGCAAAAACAATTCCATCAAAACCTCAGCACAGTTCAATGAAGCCGAATGATCCCTCTCAAGCTCGGCTGGATAAAGTCAAACATTTTGTTCGCCGACATCAATCCTGTTTATGGCTGTAAGGCTGCAGGATGTTTTCTTGCTCTGCTGTTCAGCACAGCGCCTCACGGCAAACGGCAGGAAAAAGGACAGCGCGCCGAGCGCTTATTCGGCGGCTCAGGGCAATACAGCTGTCCTCCGCAGCCATGTGCTCATCCATGATTGATACACTCAATCTATCCTAGTTAATGTAACCCAGTGCATATAAAGGTTAAATATTCAGCTGGATGTGAGATGCCAAATATCTGCGCAGCAAAGCAGAAAAGAACATGCGTGCCACAAAACATTCATATCCGGGGATTAGGAAGTGTTCGGCATCGTTGTTCCTCACATGAAATTCTAATGCGGGGGACACATGTAACCGAGAATCTCAGATGACTGATGCATGTGATGACATTGTCCATTTGCTGCTCGGACAACCAAAGAAAATGATGCACGATCCTGCCTCTAAGCTGTTCCGACACGGGTCAGGAGGAAGGTGGCGGCGTGCCCTGAATTGAACCCGTCTCCAGAGGTGCCGGGCGGATTATTCCAGATGTGTGCAGCCAGAGCTCATCTTTGCACAGAATTGGCCGCGGCGCTATCGCAGAGAGAAGGCCTGGGCGATAAGCTCCATCAGACTGAATGAGCGCACGTCCTATTTCATGATCCGCAACCAGAGAATAGAAGCCGAGGTTTCTCCTTGTTGGAATCTGCATTAACAAGCTGCGGGAACGTGGGAGCAGTGTGGGCAGAGACCTCGCTGTGCACCGTGAGGCTTGTGAGTGTCTTGTTAGAACTGTCTGAGAAATGAGAACGGCCATGTGTGTGGATGTGATTGACAAGTCATTTTTACATTTCTGTGGTTGCATTTCATGCTTCGACTCCGGCCTGTGCCTCGATGTGTGCGAAGCGCGAGAGGAATATGGGCTTGGGAAAAGTTTTTACTGATCGAAACAATTTCGTTTGTGTACTGCCAATTAACTTTGAGATTCACTGGGCACTGCAGGAGGTAGATTTAACTACAGCGATGTTTGCCTTTTTTACCTGAGCTTTTCGACCTGCGGTAACTGCTGATTACATGAAAGAGGCGGAGCTTATTGTCAAGAGGCACGTACAGAAAATAAGCTTGTTGTTAGCCTCAGGACACACATATGTCCATAGGTATGGTGGAAATAAACACTCAAATGCTTGGATACATGCATTTCCCCTTAAATATACACATTGTCTTCTTATGGTCATAGGTATGAGTCATGTTTCCTGAATTGTACTTCTGTCATCATAATTATTGTTGAATGCATATTGGAAATGTCATCAAATGACACAGAATTAATCAAATATATGTCATGATAATAAATTGTCTCTTTATGCTAAAATATAACTTTCTGCATTTACTCCAATGGAGAAAATATTTAGGTATATTTTCAAAAATTAATTTCAAATATTGTTGGGTTAATGAGTAGCACTTATTCACTGAGGATGATTCAGGGGGAATTATTTCCACTTCTATTGGCTGTAATGGAAAACAAAATATTAAAATTCTTCTTCCATATTGGCAGAGGAGAAACCTGAGTTTGAATTATACGTGAAGACCACTGTATTTTTTTTCACTATGCAGTTCCTTATATGGTGATGAACAAAGCAGACAATCGGACAATTACAATGTGAGATGATCCAGTCTTAATCTGCACCATGGAGAGCTCAAATAACCAGCAGGCAATTACTGTCCAACTTAAACTCCGCCCCCGTGGTTAAACACTGCTTCACCACCGTGCTGTTTCCAGATGGCGTGCCAAACTAATCAAATTTGGTGCTGTTTTTTTTTTTTTTACACACTGCCTGATGATCCTTTAGATTGTATTAACCACTGGGAAGAAGAAAAAAAACAAGATAAAAGGGAAATGATATATCCCACAACAAGGTCAGCGAAATCTGTTTAATGGGTGTCATGGATCCTGCTGAAAGAAAAGGCCCCGCTGATGTGGATGATTGGGCCTATGACAATGATAGATGGTGTTTCTTGGAGCTTTGCGGGGTCCTGCTGTGCTGCCACTTACTCTTGGGAGTCACACTAAATGCCTTTGCCCATGTCAGAGACCCACATTGAAAGCCTGGGGGGAATGTAGGCGAGATAATCCAGCGACATATAACCCATCAAATCTCGTGCAGCACTGGGCAGCGGAGAGTGACAACAGCTTGTGAGGGTCGGCGCGTTTCCATCATCCACTGTTTTGAAAGCATGGCACTTGTTTTGCCAAATGGGGCGTCTGTGTCTTTCTCTTTGGCAGAAATAGATGATGATTTTCTAACTATGTTTTAATTAGTGTTTCATCATCGTCACCATCATAACCTGTGCCAATTATAATTACATCAGAGTAGGAGGGGACTGTGTTTCTATTGTAGTCAAGAAGGGACAAACCTAACATGGGCATGTAAGACCTTTTTGTATTTTTGTTTCATCTGAAGTATGGCTTCTTCAGCATGATTATCAGGTATGGTACAATGAGTCACTTAACCACCAGATGCCTCTAAATTTCACACAATGGCCCGAGGTAATGCAATTTGGACATCGTGCTCTGCAGTCAGTCAGTCTGTCTGTCCATAGACTGTGAAGTCTGTTTCTTTGTCCTTGAATAAACGACAGCATCGATTGGTGACCGGATTACTGTCTCATTTCAGTTTATTCAGATGATTTGAAAAATATTTTTTTACATCCACCCGAGAGGTATTCATGGGATTTGCTGGTGTTATTTACTGTCACGGCAACAGGCATAGAATCACTGCACTTCAGTGCTTTAGTTGCTGCAGAGCTGAACTGCAGAGCCTTACATTTTGAACAGTTTTGAAATTAGGCTGTGAGATGTTGTTGCTCTAAAGTCGCCCACATAACATGGTTATAGTATGTATGTACGGATGCATAAAGTAAGAGCGGTTAAAGGTACAATGGCACAGATATTGCGACCTCTAGTGGTAAAGTTGAACACCCCTTATTTGACCCTTTCCTTTGGAGTATGTAAGAGAATCTATGGCAGGATTCAGTGATATGAATGTAAGAGGTATTTCTTTTCTTTTCTTTTTTTACATTCTGGTCCACTGTACAATCATAGTGGTGCAACGTGGAAGCCTAGAGAGGACGTGCTCTTGACATGCTATACAAATATATAGGGCTCATTCTAAGTGAATGATGACATCAATTCTTCATTCTATATTACAATTTTACAATGGAAATAATTTCCCCATTGAATCTCACACACTGGACTTTTACATCAATCATTCAATCACCAATAAGTAACAACAATGGCATAATTGTTTTTTTTTTTATCTTCACTGCAGATCAACCAGGTAGGATGAACACACATACATTTTCTAGCTTCACCCAGCACTGCACTGTTTATAAAAATCTCAGAACACAAACAATGAAAACTGACAATGTCTGTAGTTGATCTATAGTCATTGGAGTTATGATGCCTGAGGAATTATTCTGAAGTAGCTCCAGAGCATCAGCCCTGGACACAACGTTATAAAAAAGCAGTTTTACAACAGGCACTAATTATTATTAACTGGCAATGCTCGAGATATTATCTCTTCGTACTCTGTGAGTTATTCTCCTTGTGTTCAGCATTTTTTTTTATTTCCAGTCTTGCGTAAATTAATTGGAATATAAATAAAAACAAATTATAGGCACTAAAAGTGTTGTAGTTTTCCTCAAATGGCTGATTTAAGTAGAAGTTCCCATGAGTGAATATTTATTTTCTCTCTACACCCTATTACGGTAATCAGAGTATGTAGTTGTCCGTCACTGATAAATTACCATAGCTTGAAGAAATCCTGTATCTAGGAATAACAGTCATTTTAACCTTTATAATAAACTGTAATAAAAGCTGTAATTGGTACTTATAATCCAGGTTTGGTCCATAATGAGCTTTAGTAAAAGTTGCCTATCCTTGTCTAAACCTGTAAAAGGGGGTAATTAAAGAAAGGGGTTTGCCAAAGGGGGATGTTCTGAACTCATTTCGATGTCACCGGGACCTTCAGCAAAGGCAGACACAGGAGGCGGTGGGGTAATATGAGCATGCAGAAGAAAGATGGATCTCCCTTGAAGTGAAATCTTACAATAATTGGGCCAGATATCTGCGCTCTCCATTCCGACCAGGGGGACAATCTCTGGGTGGCATTTCATTATAGCGACAGGAATTGTCACCGTAATGAATTCATCAATGTTGCTTAGATAAATGGCTCAACAAGAAATAGATAGGGCCATCCTCCCTGCCCTGATGTAGGAAATTGTCTTTCATCGTCCTATTAGAAGAGGGGACAGCTATTTGGACAGCGGGACCCGCATGAACATCTTTTTCCATTTTGCCTGTTTTGAAATATTAACGGCAACATGATTTGACCTATGCTGGCAACGTGTTTGCAGGCAATGACAGAATATCTGCGATCAGACAGACGTGACCTTCGACCTCAACGAGGCTCCCATATGTTTCCAAGATAAACAACTTAACCTGGAGTGATGAACCCCCCCCCCCATGACCCCCCCCCCCCCCCCTTCTGTGATTCCGCCGCCTGTGAGTGATTATTTTGAAGTAATTTCATGTTGCTGAGAGCATTCCTCTTATCACGTGTTGGTGGCAGCCAACTGTTGCAGGGGTCTGGTTTAATGAAAGAGGACAAGGAAACACTCAGAAAGAACATAACATGCCAAATAAGACTCTCTCAGATGAGTCAAAATAGTGACCTTTTATAGACATGGTTTGTTTTTCTTTTTGTGAGTTGGGTGAAAAGATCTCAAGCCACCAGCCCTCTGGTGAAAGCCACACCCCCACAACAAAAGAACACGCAAGGACACATTATAGGGCAAAGCCAAGTGGAGGAGAGGGTGCAGGGAGGACAGCTGTGTTGATCTTGACTTCATCATCAGTGACTTGCTGTCTAGCTATATTGTGTTAGTTAACACTTCCTAAATAAGTTAACATTGTAACACCTCTAGTTCCCCTGTCTTAATGTCAGCTAGGCATTTTTTAATGGTTTTCTGCAACAGGCCTGAAACAAGGTCAGTTGTCAATACAAGCGTACAAGACTTCAATGTTTTGATGTACAATATAAAACTTATGAATAGCAGTGTAAATTAATACATAAAATAATGTAAATAGCAGTTCAAAATTCAATTACTCTCTTGCGGCTGAATGACACCAAAGTCTGTCGAGGACATACGTCGCTGAGCCATTTTGTGTCATGGTGATGATGAGCTCCAGCATCAGTAATGAAGTATGTGACACACATACATGGCAGATATCATTAAAGTGGTGCCAGTTTGTGAACATTATCTTGCTAAACAAACAATTATTGTGTGAATAGCCCAGACTTGTATCTGCTTATTTTCAGTAATTATCGAAAATTCATAACAAAATCTGGCCAAATGAATAACGATGAAGGCTACAGACATGGGCTTTTTTGGCAACTTTATGTATTGATGGGCGACAGGATGCAAAAATGATTTCAACTAATTGGATACAAAATGCTGCAGAGACAAATTACAGACTCCACCAAACATACAGTTTGGCACAAAGACTGGAAACGGAAAATAAACAGGAACTCTGACTCAGTCCGAATTCACCCTGCATCATCAGGGTGGTATTGATCTTCTCATCTAATGCTCGGCATGAGAAGGAATTAGTGTATCTCCAACAGAAAGTCAGCATTTCCTCAACAATTCAGAGCGAGGTAATGCGGGGTAATTCTGTGAGCTGTAACAAAACAATAAGACAGGAAGTGAAAGTCAAAGAATTGTCTGTCAGCTTTCCTGACCATGATGCCACTGTTGATCAGATTTAGTAACAATCCACGAAAATAGTCCAAAATCAACCGTCAGGTTGCATGTTAACCTCAGATGACGAATTCGCTGGCTCCCCGTGCAAACACAAGATCCACTGAATCTACACAGTTTCCCACTTTGCCACAGTCAGATTTGAAAGTTTCCGGCCCCAGGACTTGTTAGCAGGGGAGGGGTTTTACCGTGGCAGGAAAAAGGATGCTCAGACCTAAAATCTATTTTCGTGTCTGCATGTGTGCACGGGGGTTGACTCGCATTCAAGTAGAACTATATGAAAGTGAAGGACAGAGTTATGAATTATGTAGGAGTAAAACAAATCCTGCTGACAACAAAAAAACAGACTCCTCAAGCATAGCTCCCCTGCAGCAGCAGCAGCAGCAGCAGCAGCAGCAGCAGCAGCAGCAGCAGCAGCAGCAGCAGCAGCAGCAGCAGCAGCAGCAGCAGCAGCAGCAGTCGCGTTTCCCCACAAACTCCTCTGGAGCAAAAGTAAGCAGACAAAACTAGTGCTCTTGCTCTTATCTTATAAATTTTAGATACAGTGAATGTAGAGCATCTACGACAATGTTCACAATGTTCCTGCCGCTCTCACCGCTGGACAGATTTAAAAAAAATAAATAAATAAAAAATAAAAAAAGGAGCCTTCAGCAATCATGCTCCTCCTCCCAGCATCTGCCCCCACTATGCACGCATCAGATTGATTGTGATGACTGTGCATGCACAGGTTATGCTACACCGGCATGACAAGACATATTTTGGGCTGCCGAGCCTGTTTGTTGTCAGCTGTGTGCCGAGCTGAAGCAGGTGTCCGGGATGCTGCAGTCGTCCCCGTAATTACATTGCCGCTTCCCGCCGCACGTGCGGCGCCGCTCCACCTCTGCAGCACGTTGCGCGCGTAACACGTTTCTCGAGGACGACTCGGAATCGGGAAAGTGTGTGATAATGTGCCGCACATGCTGGGAGTTATTGTGATCTTCCTCATGTCGAGACGTGGCTTTGAACCATTTGTTTTCACTCCATCACGTTGCTGTTTAGGGACGGAGATGCTTGCTTGTTATCGTTAATTGTTCTCCCCGCGGTTTTCAGTGCAGCCAATTAGAATGTCTTGCGAGAGACATTTATATTAGCTAAAGGTCACATTGTTCCAATTCTTGCACATATTTATCAACCAGTCACAATTCCAGTCCTTGCGATAATTAGTCAGCGTCTGAAGCTGCACACTCAGAATCTGATGTGGGATTTAACGTCTCAGCATTCACATCAAAACACATCATCATTACCCAGTATGAAATCAAGACGCATTCAATTGTATCTATTTTTCACAATGAGGACACATTTCCTGCTCATGTGGAGCCGCATGAGGTGTTTGCGGGTGTAGTTACGGGGGCAGGTCAACCACCTAACGCAACTAATCAGAGTGCATCGTGATTTTACGGTTCAGAACCTTTATTAGAATGCTTGTTAAATAAAATCACCCCGCCTAACCCTCTGCATGCCCCCTGCACGCTCTCTCTCTCTCTCTCTCTCTCTCTCTCTCTCTCTCTCTCTCTCTCTCTCCCTCTCTCCCTCTCTCTGCTCCCAGTAATTATCATTTCCCCGACTATTATTTAAAGTGGGCAAAGACAACAGAAGCTGAATATGTTAATGCGTTTTTAGTGTCTTTCATTGGACACTTGTACATGAAAAGAAATGCCAAGCCAAGCAAATGATACATTTGAACTCATTTTAAGATTTGACCAAATCATCAACAACATTCAATGTATCTTTGGCTTCATAAGAACTGAATATCATGTTCCTGTGCTTCCTCTGACTTCTGTATGGAATATAATGGAGTCTGCAGCCACTCCTGCACCGCAGCAGTGCTTTGAGCTAAATGCAGACATCAGCATACCATCATGGTCGCAATTACAAAGCCATTATGCTGATGTATAGGCAGAAAATGGGCTCTCATATGGTCAAATGTTAATATTCCTGAATTAGGATGATGGAGAGGTAGCACGCAATATAACACAAAACATCGTGGCTGAGTGCAATGGCTTTGATATGGCTTTGTACAAAAATCTTTACATTTGCCATTTCAGTTATACAGAGGCAGACAGGAAGTCAGAATCAGATCATTGGTTATTCAGTTTTTTTTTGTCCTTTGTACATTTCCAACCTGATGGTACAAGGTGTAAAATGGACAGATCACCAAAATGTGTACATTTAATCCCTTGGAGGATGTGTGTGTGTGTGTGTGTGTGTGTGTGTGTGTGTGTGTGTGTGTGTGTGTGTGTGTGTGTGTGTGTGTGT